>PVKU01003068.1:0-195190 GCA_004027475.1 Anoura caudifer | reverse complement strand
TGTTAATATCTATGAGTTTGCTGTCTTTTTACTGTCCTATTTTTTATCTTCATTTCCTTAGATAAGTCCCTTTAACATTTCATATAATAAGGTCTTGGTGATGATGAACTCCTTGAACTTGACCTTATCTGAGAAGCGCTTTATGAAAGGAAAGAGATTTTAGACCATTGATGAGACTTAGGAAAATACAACAGGGCAGTTGATGGCAATTGGGAGAACTGTGTGAGGCTTCAAGGTGCCTACTTTGAAGGAGACTGAGGCATCATTGTCCTATGTATAATGTTTCTTGTATCTTGTATCTTCTTCAGTAAATGTGTTTTTCATATTACATGGCTAGATACCTTCTGGACAGACCTCGTATGTTCCTTGGCTAATCCCTTCATCTTCTTTCAAAGAGTCCCCCCACCACCTCCCCTCTTACTGCTGTCAGTCCATTCTGTGATTCTATGTATCTATTTTGCTGATTAGTTTATTTTGTTCATTAGATTCCTCTTATAAGTGAGATCATATGGTATTTATCTTTCACTGACTTGCTTATTTCACTTAGCATGACAGTCTCCAGTTCCAACCATGCTGTTGCAAAAGGTAGGAATTCTTTCTGCTGTGCAGTATTCCATTATGTAAATGTACCACAGTTTTTTAATCCACTCATCTACTGACGAGCACTTAGGCTGTTTCTAACTCTTGGTGATTACAAATGGTGCTGCTATGAACATAGGGTACACAGTCCTTTTGAATTTGTGTTTTGGGATTCTTCAGCTATATTCCAAGCCATGGAATCACTGGATCAAAAGATAGTTCCATTTTAGTTTTTTGAGGAAATTTTATACTGTTTTCCATAGCGGCTGTACCAGTCTCCTTTCCCATCAACAGGGCATTAGGGTTCCCTTTTTTCCACATCCTCACCAGCATTGGTTGTTTGTTGACTTTTAATGACAGCCTTTTTTGGCAGATTGAAGTGGTATCTCATTGTGGTTTCAATTTGTACCTCTGTGATGGCTAGTGATGTTGATCACCTTTTCATATGTCAATGGACAATTTGTATGTCCTCCTTGGAGAATTGTCTATTCAGGTCCTTTCCTCATTTTTTAATTAGATTGGTTGTCTTCTTGGTCTTGAGTCACAAGAGTTCTTTATATATTTTGGAGATTAAACCTTTGTCTAATATATCATTGGAAAATATGTCCTCCCATATAGTCAGTTCCCTTTTAATTTTGATGATGATTTCTTCAGTCATGCAGAAACCTTTTAGTTTGATGTCGTTCCACTTATTTTTTCCTTTATTTCCTTTGCCCTAGGAAACATATCAGTAAAAATATTGCTACATAAGATATCTGAAATTTTACCGCTTATGTTTTCTGCTAGGACTTTTATGGTATCTTGACTTATTTTGAAGTCTTTAATCCATTTTGAGTTTATTCTGGCGTATAGTGTGAGTTGATGGTCTAGTTTCTTTTCTTTTTTCTTTTTTCTTTTTTTGCATACACCTGTCCAGTTCTCCCAATGCCATTTATTGAAGAGACTATTTTTACTCCATTGTATGCTCATTTCCCCTTTATCAAATATTAATTGACCATAGAGACACAGGTTTATTTCTGTTCTGTTACATTGATCTACATGTCTGTTTTTATGCCAGTACCAGAATGTTTTGATTATTGTGGCCTTGTAATATAGTTTGATATCAGGCATTATGATCCCCCCAAACTTGTTCTTTTTTTTCCTCAAGATTGCTGAGGCTATTTGGGGGTTCTTTCTTTGATTCCATATAATTTTTTGTAGTATTTTGTTCTAATCTGTGAAATATGTCATTGGTATTTTAATGGGAATTGCTTTGATTCTATAGATTACTTTGGGTAATATGGACATTTTAATGATGTTAATTCTTCCAATCTGTGAAAATGGTATATGCTTCCATTTGTTTGTATCTTCCTCAACTTCTTTCTTCAGTGTTCTGTAGTTTTCCAAGTATAGGTCTTTCGCATTTTTGGTGAAATTTATTCCTATGTACTTTTTTGTTGTTGTTGTTATGGTAAATGGGAGTTTTTTCTTAGTTTCTCTTTCTGATAGTTCCTTGTTGGTGTACAAAAATACCATTGATTTGTGAATATTGACTTTGTACCCAGCTACTTTGCCGAATTCACTTACCAGGTTGAGTAGTTTTTTGGTGGGATTTATAGAGTTTTCTATGTACACTATCCTGTTACCTGCAAATAATGACAGTTTCACATCCTCCTTTCCAATTTTGATGCCTTTTATTTCTTCTTTTCTGATCACTGTGTCTAGAACTTCCAGTACTATGTTGAATAAGAGTGGCAAAAGCTGACACCCTTGTCTTGTTCCTGATCTTAATGGAAACACTTTTAGTTTTTGCCCATTGAGTGTGATGTTGGCTATAGGTCTCTCATATATGGCCTCCATTATGTTGAGGAATGCTCCCTCTATTCCCACTTTGCTGAGTGTTTTTGTCATAAATGGGTGCTGTACCTTATCAAATGCTTTTCCCACATCTATTGATATGATCATGTGATTTTTGTCTTTCCTTTTGTTTGTGATGTATTACATTTATTGATTTGCAAATATGGTACCATCCTTACATCCCTGAAATAAATCCCACTTGGTCATGGTGTGTGATCATTTTAATGTATTGCTGGATGTGTTTGCCAATACTTTGTTGAGGATTTTAGCATCTATGTTCATCAGAGATATTGGCCTGTAATTTTCTTTCTTTGATGTGTTTTTATTTGGTTTTGGAATTAGGATAATACTGGCCTCATAAAAAGAGTTTGGGAGTCTTCCCTCTTCTTGAATTTTCTGGAATAGTTTGAGGATATGTGTTAGTTCTTCTTTGAATGCTTGGTAAAATTTGTGTGTGAGCCATTTGGTCTAGGGCTTTTGTGTGTCAGGAGTTTTTTGATTTCTGCTTCAATTTTCTGGGTTGTTATTGGTTTATTTAGGTTTTCTGCTGCTTCTTGATTCAGTTTTGGAAGATTGTATGTTTCCAGAAATTTATCTATTTCTCCCAGGTTGTCCAATTTATTGGCATACAGCTGTTCATGGTAATTTCTTACAATCCTCTGTATTTCTGTGGTATCAGTTGTTATTTCTCTTCTTTCATTTTTTATATTGTTTATTTGGGTCCTCTTTTTTTCTTTATGATCTAGTTAAATGTTTGTCTATTTTATTTATCTTTTCAAAGAACCAGCTCCTTGATTCATTGATTTTTTGAAGTTTTTTTTTCTCAGTGTCTATGTCCTTTAATTCTGCTCTGATCTTGATTATTTCCTTCCTTCTACTCTCACTGGGCTTTGTTAATTGTTGTTCCTCTAGTTCTTTTAGATGTAGAGTTAGGTTGTATTTGAGGTTTTTCTATGTTCTTTAGGTGGGCTTGTATTGCTACAAACTTTCCTCTCAGGACTTCCAGGACCCCTTGCTCCTGAGATTTCCCTCCAGGTTTTTATCTGCCATAAACAGGTGTGGGACCAGCCCACTTTGCATCTCCACCCCTCCTACCAGTTTCAATGTGGTTTCTTTCATTCCATAGTTGTCAGACTTGAATTCAACTTGATTTCTGGTGGTTCTGAATGATGGTTGTTCTGTTGTTTAGTTGTAGTTTTGATGTGGTTGTGCAAGGATGTGAGCTGTGTTTAACTACACCACCATCTTAGTACAGAGAGGTCTTGTGTACCTCCCTAAGGTGTTTTTCAATTCTAAGATTCCAAGACCCCTTAAAAGCCAATGTTCTGAAAGGAAATTGAATCTAATCAAGGAACACTTTGGTTCAATTATAAAAGGAGAAAGTTTAATTCTAACTCTTCAAAATTCAGAAAAATGATTAGGAGCTCCTTTTAGAATTTCACCAATATACCTCTGTTTATTTCTAAGCACACCTATCTTCAAGAAGATCCAGCACTCAAGTTAATTGCATTTCTTATTCAAATGCTATATTTTATTCAAATTCAGTTATTCTTATCCTACAGTATTGTGATTTTTAGCATATCACTATTTTTATTGCAAACATACTTTATTCAGCTATGTTTTTCTTTTTTCATCTTTTTACTTTTTTATTTTATTAAATATAATGGGAACACTGGTCAAGAATAGCTGTGTTTTATCATGTAAATTTTTGTGCGCTAGGGTGGAAACCTCTCCCCATCCTCACTCATCCCTCTCCCATGTATAATTTTGTTCTATGAGGAAGTGAGTTTTGAATGTCAAAGTGGCTCCTTTATAGCTGGACAGTTACAGATGTGTGGCCTTACAAGTAGGGCAGGGGTATGGACCAGTAAGCTGTAGTTTGTAACGTGTCACTTCATACCTGAAAGGAAAGGTTTGGGCACTATTCATCCTCCAATTATTTTTCAGCTTCCTGTGGTAAATCCCTGTGTTAGGCACTATGGAGTAAAATAAAATCTGAGAATCATCGTTCTTAATGCAGAATTATGCTGACAAGTGAGTGAGTGAGTTGTGTGTGTCTCTGTGCCTGTGTGTGTGTGTATAAGAGAGAGAGAGAGAGAGAGAGAGAGAGAGAGAGAGAGAGAGAGAGACTGACTGATGTCTGGTGGACTCTTCAGAGTTGGCAGGCAGGAGGAGCCTGTAAGTGTCTGGATTTGATAGTGGAGGAGATAGGAAAGGAGCATTTTGGCTTCTGGCACCAGAAAACTCAGGGAATTCCCATCCTGCAGAAAATCTGTTGGACAGGCTGGACCAGCTCCAGGAGCTGGCTGACCCCTATCAGAGCTGGACCAGTTCAGCCTGCTGTACAGAGTGCTGCTCAAAGTTGTTCTGATCCAGCCAGAGACACCAGAATTTTTCTAGTAAGCAAAGCACCCACAGGACAAAACCTGTCTGATTGCTGCTGCTATTGCTCCTCAGGAAGGGAGCACATGAAGCCAGAGGTGGGAGGGAGAGTGAGAGGGTACTACATAGGGCCTGATGCTCTCATAATCCTCATCCAGCTAGACTACCTAGACACAGGGGCACATAATCAGATGGAAGGATGATAAACTCAAGTGCATCTTTCAAATGCCTTCAGTTTTGGGAAGTCATAGAGCACAGCAGGAAAGAGTGAGACCTTCAGACAAGTTCAAATCTAGGTTCACTGCTTTTATGTTATACAACTTTGGGCAAGTTACTTTATCTTTCTAAGTCTCAGTTTCCTTGTCTGTAAAATGAGGGAAATATTACTATTATTAGTAGTAAGGCAATAACCCAGAACCTGGTCCATAGTAAGCTCAATAAATGTTGGTATTTTTATGAACTGACTACAAACTTAATGTAAGTCAACAGTATCACAGAGCTGCTCAGCATCTTCAGGCTGTTGGCGGTATACACCTCCAGAGCCCAAGTTTTCTGTACTGTTCTATATCTACACCACCACCTGTTGTGTATCTACACCACCACCGCCTGGGTTAGCTGTTCCTGCGGCCAGCTAGGTGATGGCAGCAGAAATCATCAAGAGCCCCAATGGGAAAGGACTCCACATGAACAAGCCAGGGCCTCCATGGGCCACTGCCCATCTCCTTCAGAAAATCTGCTTCCAGAGTTTACCTGGCCCTGGTTTAGGTTTGGCTAATCAAAGAGGCATTTCCTTATCACTTCCCTAGGCACTCAGCTGGGGCCAGGGAAGAAACTGTACAGGAAAAGAAAAGGAACACAGATACCCTACATAGTTGGGTGAAGAAGAACCTAGACTGGTTTTGGAGCCTGGGGCAGAAATACCCAGGATTTGTACCAGTTTTACCATTTGTAAGTGTGCAGTTCACTGGCATCCAGTACATTCATATTGTTGTGCAACCATCACCACCATCTACCTCCACAAATTCTTTCATCTTGCAAAACTGAAATTCTGTACCCATCCAACACTAACCCCCCATTCCTCCCTTACCCCAACTCCTGGCAGCCACCATTCTACTTTCTGTCTATGAACGTGACTTCTGTAGTTCACTCACATAAGTGGAATTGTACAGCATCTGCTCTTTTATGTCTGGCTTCTTTAACTGTTAACATAATGTCTTCAAAGTTCATCCACGTCAGATATTCCTTTAAGGCTGAATAATATTCCACTGTGTAAATGCCACATTTTGTTTAGCCATGCCTTGATTGACGGACACTTGGGTTGCTTCTACCTTTTGACTATTGTGTACATGCTCCCTGGACATGTGCAAATAACTCGCTGAGTCCCTGCTTTCAGTGCTTTTGGGTATATATTTAAAAGTAAAATTGCTGGATCATATGGTAACTCTATTTTTAATTTTTTGAAGAAACCATTTTCCACAGCAGTTCACCACTTTACTTTCCCACCAGCAATGCGCAAGGGTTCCAATTTCTCTGCATCCTCACCAACACCTGTTGTTTTCTCCGTGTGTGCGTATTTAATAATAGCTGTCCTAATGGGTAGGAAGTAGTATCTCACTGTGGTTTTGATTTGCATTTTTCTAATGAATAGTAATATTGGGCACCTTTTCATACGGTTATTGGCCATTTGCAAATCTTTGGAGAAATGCCTATTCAAGCCCCTTGCTTGTTTTTTTAAAAATAATTTTTAAAATTATTGAGTTGTAGGAGTTCTTTATACAGTCTGCATACTAACCCTTTCAATATATCTTTAAGTATCTCCTAAGCCTGACACTCTGTGGGTCCCAAACCCATGAAGCAGTCACCCTCAACCCACATGGAATATCAGAATCACCAAGGAGCTTGAAATATACTGATGTCCAGGCTTGTGGCTCTAAATTAATTGGTCTGGGATGGTGTGTGAGGCATCAGTGTTTTCAAAAGTCTGCTTCAGGTGGTTCTGAGATGCATCAGAGTTGAAAACCACCACTACAAAGTCTTTCTCTCTTGGGAGGCGCTGCCCTCTACCACTTAGTGCTGAGAAAGTGAGGGAGAATTAGGAAGATGAGGCGACTAGGTTCCAGAGGGCCCAACCCCAGGGAGAAGCCTTTCAATGTCTGGGTGGCAGTAAAGTAATAGGGAAGGCAGGCCCCCCACTTTGTCACACAAGCCTCATCATCAGTCCTGCCATGGGCACATCAGGGGGAAGCATCCAAGCACTGTGTTGTGAGAAGGCACAGGAGGGAGAGCCTGCAGAGGGGCCCTAGAGCCTGTTCCAACAGGCAGAGTGTGGGTGTGGAGCACTGGTCCTGGGAGGGGGTGGGAGCCCAGGCTCTTCTCCAGCTCTGCCACCAACTGCCCCTGCAGCTTCAGGGAAGTCGCCTGTCACCAAAAGTGTCCCTGACACTGGGCCGATACAGTGGTTTTCAACCCTGACTGTACCTTAGATTCACTTAATGAGCATTTACAAAAACACTGACCCTCAGGCCCCACCCTGGAGATTGTCATTCCAGTTGTTCTACATGGGGCCAGGGTTCTGTCATTTGGTGAAGCTCCCAGATGATTTTATGCAGTCAGGGGTGAGAGCCAGGGGTAAGAGCTCACACCCAGGAGTTCTCTAAGTCCCCTCCTTCGTGCTAACAGCCCGTGGTTCTGCTTCCATATCTGGTGCTGGCGGTCACTGCCTGAGCACTGATGTGGAAATTAGCACCCCCTACAGATGCTGCCTGCCTTCTCACAGCCCACAGGAGCACTGAGTCTCTGCATGCTCTCTGTAAAGATGGAGAGGACTAGTTCCCCTCTAAGAATGAAAAAAGAAATAGAGTCTGACTTTCAGGAACATGGAAGAGGCAACATCCTCCTTTCCGCAACCCCCCAGAAGAATGTTTCATTCTCAGTCTAGTTGTGCATAACTTATTAGGTGGAGTACCTACTGGAGACAAACCACTGCTCAGAGAAGGCCAGGTGGCCAGCAGGCATGTAGCTGAAATGGAAGAAGGAACAGTTATTGAAATTCCTCTAAGAGGCCAACACTCAGGGCAGGCCCTGGATAAAGAGGGAGGCGCTTTTCCAAGCTGGGGCAGGTGCATGGGTAGAGCAAATACCCCTGTTAAGGCCCTCAGAGATGCTCCATGTGAGAGGGCAGTAAGAGCTCACAGGTTGCCATTTGAAGGCCCAGCCTAATAGGTCTATGCTGGCAGAGACAGGAACCAACTTGCAAATAAAAAGATCCAAGGAAATGGGTGACAGGCACCGCAAGGGGTGGACGTAGCGGCTGTTGCCTTTAAGAAGCCATGATGGCTGGCGGAGTTAGCTGGAAAGCTCTGGGACAGCTTCCTTCCTTGCTTTCCCTCAAGTCTCTGTTTTCTATCCTTTCTCCTCAGCTCCATTTTCAGTTAACTTTCCACCAACTCCCTCCCTTCTCTCTTGGGTTCTTGCCCAGAATGTCTCTACCTCTCACCTCTGGATCACAGACCCACTCTGACAGCTCTCTGCTCCTCCCTCTTGGGTTTGCTCCTCCCAAGCTGCACACAGAGGTGCCCCAGCTGGGTTGGGAGTAGGGAGGGGATAAACATTTTAGTCAGCCATAGGCCAGGGAGGGTGGACCTAGGTCAAGAAGTGTCAGGTCACTCCCAAAGGGTGGATTTGGCAGGCACCAGAGTCCAGCTGAAGTGATTCCTGTTCCATGGGTTCGGCAGTTCTTTCTGTGTAATCATGACCATTCCTCACTTTCCTCATAAGCCTGAGGGTCAATCCCTCCCATCGACATGCCAATAGCAATCAAGGCAATCAATAGCAATCAACCCCAACGAGAGGGCACACAGAACCCATACAAGGGACATACCTGGAGCAGTGGCTCAGGTGACCCGAGAGATTGTGACTCTGGGCCCCACAGGATACCTACTACATAGGGTCACTCTACTATGACCAGGAGGTGTAGAAACTCTACCTAATACATATAAACAAACACAGGGAGGCTGCCAAAATGAGGAGACAAAGAAATATGTCCCAAATGAGAGAAAAGAAACTAACGCCAGAAAAAGAACTAAACAAAATGGAGACAAGCAATCTACCAGAATCAGAGTTCAAAACACTGGTCATAAGGATGCTCAATGAACTTAGGGGCAGAATAGATGAACTCAGTAAGAACTCAACAAAGAGATAAGAAACAAATGTGAAGACAGAAAACATAAAGAAGAACCAGACAGAAATTATGAATACAATAACTGATGTGAAAAATACACAAAAGGGAATCAACAGTAGATTAGATGGAACAGAAGACTGAATCAGCCATTTGGAAGACAAAGTAGCAGAAAACACCCAATCAGAACAGCAAAAGAAAAAAAATTAAAATGAGAATACTTTAAGAAGCTCCTGAGACAGCATCAAGCATACCAACATTCACATCAGAGACACCAAAGGGAGAAGAAAGAAAGGGATTGAAAACCTGTTTGAAGAAATAATGACAAAAAACTTCCCTAATCTGGTGAAGGAAACAGATACACAAGTTCAGGACATGCACAGAGACCCAAACAAGATGAAGCCAAAGAGGCTCACACCAAGACACATCATGATTAAAATGCCAAAGGTTAAAGACAAAGAGACTCTTAGAAACACAAGAAAAAAAGCAATTAGTTACCTATAAGGCAGTTCCCATAGGAATGTCGGATGATTTCTCAACAGAGACTTGGCTGGAATGGGACTGGCACAAAATATTCAAAGTGATGGAAAGCAAGGACCTACAACTAAGATTATCTGCCCAGCAAAGCTATCATTTAGAATGAAAGGGCCAATAAAGAGCTTCTCAAAAAAGGAAAAGCTAAAGGAGTTTATTACCACCAAACCACTATTAAAAGAAATGTTACAGGGACTTCTTTAAGCATTAGAAGAAGGGACTTCCGGCCAAGATAGAGGCGTAGGTGGACACACTGTGCCTCCTCTCACAACCAAGATTAAGGACAACAAAAATGTAGAACCAAAAAACCCCCCAACCAAAACAGATAGAAAATTGAATTGTATGGAAGTCCAACAACGATTCACCCAGAACGGTAAGAAGGGCAGAGTCAGTAGCCGGTGGAGAGGGGTCGCAGCAGGAAAAAGCAGTGGCTAGTGGTCCTGGGCACACAGGCAGCGGTTGGCACACCCCAGGTGCACAGGTGGCGGTTACTGAGCATGGGGAGGCAACAAGCAGACCCAGCAAGGCGCACAAAGTGGCTGACCGTGGTCACACATTCACACACAGATAAACCAGGTGAAAATGGACGGCAAGACAGACTGCGCAACGCAGGGCCCCAGCGCCAGGAAATAAAGCCTAAAAGCACCGATTGAAAATACTTGTGGGGGTTGAGGTGCTGAGAGAGAATCCCAGCCTCACAGTAGAGTTTGTTAGAGAGACCCACAGGGTCCTAGAATGTACACTAGCCCACCCACATGGAAATCAGCACCAGAAGGGCCCAATTTGCTTGGGGAAAGTGGCGGAAGGGACTGGAATCCGAGAGAGAGCAGAGCAAGTGCCATCGTTCCCTCTTATACCCTGCCCCCACATCCAGCGTCACTACCCAGTGACTGGGTTGCCCTGCCCTGGTGAACACCTAAGGGTCTGCCCCTCACTACATAACAGCCTCAACCAGACCAACAAAAAAACAAAACAAAACAATAACAACAAAAAAACCCAAAACCAAAAATGGCTCAAACGGGACAATAAATCAAAGCCCCAGAGCTAATTCATCTAAGCCACCAAGAGATAGCCAGCCTATCAGATGCAGAGCTCAAAGCACTGGTAGCTAACCTATCTGATGCACAGTTCAAAGCACTGATGATTAGGAAGCTCACTGAAATGGTTGATTTTGGTCGCAAATTAGATGAACAAATGAAGGCTACAATAAGTGAAACGAAGAAAAGCGCACAGGGAACCAATAGAGATGGGAGGAAAACTGGGACTCAAATCAATGGAGTGGACCAGAAGGAAGAAAGAAACATCCAATCAGAAAACAAGGAAGAAACAAGAATTCAAAAAAAGGAGCAGCTTAGGAACTTTCAGGACATCTTTAAATGTCCCAACATCTGAATTATAGGGGTACCAGAAGGGGAAGAGGAAGAGCAACAAGTGGAAAACTTATTTGAACAAATAATAAAGGAGAACTTACCCAATCTGGCAAAGGAAATAGACTTCCAGGAAGTTCAGGAAGCTCAGAGAGTCCCAAAGAGGTGGATCCAAGGAGGAACACACCAAGGCACATCATCATTACATTATCCAAGATTAAAATGAAGGAGAGAATTCTAGAAGCAGCAAGGGATAAGGGCACAGTCACCTACAAAGGAGCTCCCTTCAGACTGTCAGCTGATTTCTCAAGAGACCTTACAGGCAAGAAGGGGCTGGAAAGAAATATTTCAGGTCATGAAAGGCAAGGACCTACATCCAAGATTGCTCTATCCAGTGAAGCTTTCATTTAGAATGGAAGGGAAGATAAAGTGCTTCTCAGATAAGGACAAGTTAAAGGAGTTCACCAAGCCCTTATTATATGAAATGTTAAAGGGACTTACCTAAGAAAAAGAAGATTAAAAATAGGACAGTAAAAAGACAGCAAACTCACAGTTATTAACAACCACACCTAAAATAAAAGCAAACTAAGAAAACAGCTAGAACAGGAGCAGAAACACAGAAATGGAGATCACATGGAGGGTTAGCAACAGGGGAGTGGGAGGAGGAGAAGGGGAAAAGGTACAGAGAATAAGTAGCATAGATGGTGGGTAGAAAATAGACAGGGGGAGGGCAAGAATAGAATGGGAAATGTAGAACCTAAAGACCTTATTACACATGGACACGAACTAAAGGGGGGAGATGTGGGTAGGAGGGTGTGTGCAGGGTGGAGGGGAATGAAGAGGGGGGACATGGGACAACTGTAATAACATAATCAATAAAATATATATTTTAAAAAGAGTAAAGAGCTTCCTGGCAAGATGTTGGAGCAGGCAGACATGGCTTACCTCTTCTCATAACCACATCAAAATGATAACTAAAATGTAGAACAATCATCACTCAGGAACATCAGTAATCAAGCTGAATGGATGTCCGACAACTACAGAATTAAAGAAACCACATTCATCCAGACTGGTAGGAGGGGTGCAGATGAAGAATGAGCTGGTCCCACACCCATTGGAGGTGGATAAAAATTCAGGAGGGATATCTTGGGAACAAGGAGTCCCAGCCCCACACCAGGGCCCAGAATTCCAGTGCCAGGAAGATAAGTCCCCACAACTTCTGGCTACGAAAACCAGTAGGGATTGAATCAGTGGAAGAAACTGCTGGAGCCCTAAGTAATTCCTCTTAAAGAACACACACACCAACTTAACTACTCAGACTTACTCCCTGTGACCTTCAGCAATGGGGTAGCAGCTTGAAGGGCACCAGTGATATAAAGGGAGATACTGAAGTGTCTGGTATCATGGTGAGCAGAGGTCATTGTTCCTTTGTTAATCCCTCCCATAACAGAGTCAGTAAATTGTGGGCCCACCCAAGCTGCTTTTCTGTAAGAATGGCTGGTCTTGGCTCCTAAATCCTAGCAAACAAACAACAGTTCACTTCAGTGAGTCCTAGCAGCAGCCAGATTGGAATCCCAGCTTGCCTTTGCCTGGGAATCTCCAAGCTCAGCACAAGTAGCAGCCATCTCAGATTGCTTTCCAGCTCAGGCAGGGCACCCTGGAGAAAACATAGTTCGGAGCTGACCTTGGCCTGTACCACCCAGGAAATCCCAGAGCCAGTGCACCCAGTGGACAGCCACAGACCACGTCGGAGCACACCACCCTGCCCCTGCACAGCTGATCTTCCACGGACAATGGAAATTGTTGGTGAGTGGTCACAGCCAGTCCTTGCTGCTGACTGGCCTGGGTAAATCCCTCCCATTGATTTGTCAACAGCAATCAAGGCTCAACTATAAGAGTGGGTGTACTCAGTCCACATGAAGGGTGCACCTTGAATACTCAGCTTGGGTGATAGGGGAGGCTGTGCCACTGGACCCTACAGGACACCTACTACATGAGGCCACACTACCAAGATAGGGAGTTAAAGCAGCTCTACGAAATGCATAGAAACAAACATGGGGAGGCTGCCAAAACTAGGAAACAAAGAAACATAGCCCAAATAAAGACTATATCAAAATACCAGAAAAAGAGCTAAATGCAATGGAGATAAGCAATCTATCAGATGCAGAGTTCAAAACACCAGTTATAAGGATGCTCAAGGAAGTTAGGAGCTCAGCAGCATAAAAAATACCCAGCCAGAAATGAAGGATACACTAATTGAAATCAAGAACAATTTACAGGGAAACAACAGCAGAGTAGATGAAGCTGAGAATCAAATCAATGATTTGGAACATAAGGAAACAAAAACAACCATGCAAAACAACAAGAAGAAAAAAGAATCCAAAAACATGGGGATAGTATAAACAGCCTCTGGAACAACTTCAAGCATTCCAACATTAGCATCATAGGGGTGCCAGAAATAGAAGAGAAAGAGCAAGAAATTGGAACTCTATCTGAAAAAATAGTGAAAGAAAACTTCCCTAATTTGGTGAAGGAAGTAGACATGCAATTCCAGGAGGCACAGAAAGTCCAAATTATGATGGATGCAAAGAGGCTCACTCCAAGGCACGTCATAATTAAAAGGTCAAAGGTCAAAGATAAAGAGAGACTCCTAAAAGCATCAAGAGAAAATAAGTTAGTTACCAGATGGTTGCCAGATGGGAGGAGGGTGGAGGGAATGGGTGAAGAGGTGAGGGGATTAAGAAGTACAAATAGGTGGTTACAGAATAGCCAGAGAGATGTAAGGTACGGAATAGGAAATGAAGTAGCCAAAGAACTTACACACATGACCCATGGGCCTGAACAATGGTGGGGGGGATTGCCTGAGGGGGTAGCGGGCACTGGGTAGAGGGGGGCAAAGGGTGAAAAACAGGACAACTGTAATAGCATAATCAATAAAATATAATTTTTTTAAAAAGCAAAATCTTGCTATTTGCAATGACATAAATCGACCTAGAGGGTATTATGCTGCGTGAGATAAGTCAGACAGAGACAAATACCACATTATTTTACTTACATGTGGACTCTAAAATACAAAATAAACAAACGAAACGGAAACAAACTCAGACACAGAGAGCAAACTGATGGCTGCCACATGGGAGGGGCTGGGGGGATGAGTGCACAAGGGGCAGGGATTAAGAGGTCCCAATTGCCGTCATTAAAAACAGTCACAGGGATGTAAAGTGCAGCACAGGGAGTGCGGCCAATGATACTGTTAACACTTATATGTGGTGTCGGATAGGTACTAGATTTATTGGTATGACCACTTAGTGAGTTATGAAATGTCTAATTGGTGTATTGTACGCCTAGAACTAACATGACATTGTATGTCAGCTGTAAGTGGACAATAAAAAATTATTTTAAAAAAGAAGCGTCAGGTCTTCCGAAGCTAAGCCCTTCCTATGGACCCACCTGCACTTGGACATCTCTGATGAAGTAGCCTTTTCCAGCAAATTGCTGTCCTTGGTTTTGTCTCTGGACATGGCATCCCTAGCCTGCACCTGCAGAACTTTGTAGTTATTTTGCCAAGTAATCTATGACAAATGATATAATAACCATAACTTAAAACAACTCAATGTATTGAGTGCCAGGCACTGTTCTAAGTGTTTTGTACACGTGTATATTATCTCATTTTACCTTCTCAGTTCTAACTTCTTTGTGTCTCAGTTTCTCTCTCTTGAAACTTCAAACAGAACCACATTCTTGTTTTCCCGATTTTCTCTTCCCTGTTACCAGGAGTTTCTCTAGTAGCTACTACTTCAAAGGACTGAGGAGATGTGCAGGCAGTTCCAAGTTCCCCACAACTTCCTAGTACAGTCCTTTCTTAGTTCTCAGAGAAAAGAAGGAGAGGGCTAAACTGGGGGAGGGGAGCACGTGTGTGCATGTGCGCATGTGTGTAGGGAGAAGAATCAGTTTCTAATTCACTTTTTTCTCCCGGTGGAAAAAACCCAGGGAGGCTGGATGGAAAGTGGGGCAGTGCTAATAATGCCTCCTGCCATCGCCATCTGGTGGACAAAAAGAGGAAGTCAGGCTTTGGAGATGGACCAGATGAAATTCCAGCAATGGGAACATTAAACGCCAGTCAGAGAAAGGCACCCTCCACCTTGAAGAATCACTGTTCTAGCCAGTTAGTCTCCCTGGTGTGAGAAAATGAATAAACAAGCATGTGGAAGGAACACAGAACTATACAAAATAGGAGTCACGGCTCCAATAATTCATCTGTCAAAGGTACATAAATGAGTGCCTCAGGTCCTGGCAGAGATTTGACCCTGGGTTTCCTTGGTGACTCTATGTCAGCATGAGCACTTGGGTGGGTGGGTGGGTGGGAGTCAGTGAGCTGAGGGAGCTGTGGAGAGGGAGAGTGGGTCAATGGAGAGAGGAGGAGTCTAGCAGGCTTTCTGGCCACAGGTAGAAGAAGACTTTTTCTAAACATAGGGTGGTACAATGGGAGAGCTGGAAGAGAACTGAGAAGTCATCTAATTCAACCTTCATTTTTAAGGTGAAATTGAGTCAGAAAACTTAAATAACTTTTCCAAAGTCACACAGCTACTCAGTCACTCTCTCTTTTTAAGTTCTCAACCTGCTCTCTTCACAAGCAGGTCCCAGGGAAATCCAACAAGGTCAGAACAGGCTCATGAGACAGCTTAGTTCCATGATGTTCTTCAGTTAGAGGGGCGAGAGTCCCCAGTGGGGGTCTGGCCCACATCCCTCTTCCCCTCGGTCGTCCTTACCTTTCACCAACGGGAAGAAGCAGTCCATCTCCACGCTGCTTCGGGAATGGGAGATGCACAGAGCACTGCTGGGGACAAGGCCCTCCTGTGGGGGACTCCGCTCCGTGGTGCGCACCAGACACCAGCCCGGCCGCTCACTTGGCCGCTCCAGCAGCTCCACTGTCTGTCCCACTTGGATGGTCAGCTCACTGCTGTGGCCAGCGTTGAAGTCCTGGAGGACCACGGTCAACTCACATCCGCCAGAGAGCTTGGAGGTGATGGTGGGACGGGGGTAAAATGTGAGGGTGTCGAGGAAGGAGACGGGTGGGTGGGTGAGAGGGAAGGCAAGAAAGGATGCACGAGAGCAGAGAAGAGAATGGAGGGGAGGAAGGAAAGAGGGAAAAGATGGGACTCAGGAAGGAAGATAGAAGATGGAAAAGGGAATTGGGACAGGAAAGAAAACAAGGAAAGAAAACTAATTAATGGTGCCAGTGAATCACTCAGCCATTCTAACTGCAGCAACATTCTGGAATTGGCCCAGAAACCAGGGCTTTGATTCTAATTCCTTCTGTGGTTGGAGTTCTTTTCATTATTTCCTTGCCAAGCTTCTAGCCAATTGTGTCTTTAAACCCCTTCCCCAATATGTCCCTTCACTTTGTCCCTGGGCTCTACCCCATGCCCCATTTCCACCCCACAACCACCCTCAGACTCTTCCTGAGCATCTGTGTCTAAGCTGCTCACTCTCACTTGATTCTAGTTGATGTTTGGGAACAATGGAGGAGGAACCTGCCTTTCTTGTAACACTGGCTACCTTTCCCATCCTCACTCCACACTGGAGCCCTTAGCATAAAACAGGCTGCCATGTCCCAGCCAGGTCGTTCAGTTGGTTAGAATGTTGTTCCAATATGCCAAAGGTTTTGGGTTCAATCCCAGCTCAGGGCACATACAAGAAAAAAAGCCAATGAAGGCATACATAAGTGGAAAAACAATTTGATTCTTCTCTCTCTCCCCATTCTTCTCTCTTTCTCTAAAACCAATAAATAAAACATTAAAACAAAGCAAAACAAAACAGAGGCTACCAGTGACACAAAGAAGAATGAGGCTCCAATTCAAAGGCATAAGCTGCCTGGAAGGAGAACAGAGTTGTTTGATGTGAGCTCAGCCACCAGCGACCAAGGGGTTGGACAGTAGGGAAGAGGGGTCACATTGTACTTTGGGACTACCATTGGTGCTCCACCCCGTCCTCCCTCCAGGCCGGCCTTTCCCACTGCACTGGTCCTGGGGCAGAACCCGTAACCTGGAGATAGGAACAACCTCTACTAGCTAAACACTGAGACTTTTATTTTCCCTATGAAAACCCACTAATTATTACTTCATCTCATAGAGCTAGGCACAAAGCCTCCCTCTCGGAACAGCAGTTGCCCTTAGGGGCAGAGTGAGCAGGAGGGCAGGGGAGGAATGAGAAGCTGAGGGGCCCAGCTCAGTATCCTGTTGATCAGGGTTCAGCTCTGACAGTAGTTCAGGGGGAAGCCTCCTGAACCACCTCTCAGGACCTCATCTTCAGTCTGTGCATCCCTGATCTAAACCTTCCGGGCCTGCACTGTCTGTGCTAGCAGCTGTTCTAACACACAAGTCCAGATACATTGTGTAGCTATGTCTCACACTCAGGGAAGCTTCTACCGAATGGTAGGTAAACCCTGAATATCACAGTGAGTTAGGAATCAACAGCTCTACCAGTACCAAGAGCTCTGCATTGAGACCCGTGAGAGTTTTCTACCAAGGGAACTTGAATGTCACATGGGCCTGAGAAGGTTAACATGATGCATCAGACTGGCGGTTGCCGTAGGCATCACCACCAGTCACAGAGCGGGGAGTCCGCTCTACACACGTTCCCACGGTGGGGTGGTGCTGCTACCGGGATTAGATCAGGAGGGAACATCCGTAGGACAGAAGGTGAGAGATGGAAAGAGACAATAGAAGAAAAATCATGCCTGTTGGCTCAATTTTTCCCCATTTAGCTTTCCCGGTCCCATTAAATGCACAGCCCCTGCTCCCCCACTGTGTGGATGCTCTTTTCCCTAAGGCGCCGTTTAGAGAAGGATGCGGTGGGACGGGAATGCCTCAGGTCTGCAGAGTGCTCTTACAGCATCCAGAGCACCTTCGCATCAGTTACCTACTGGATCCTCACAATAACTAGGTGATATTACCATTTCTCATATGTTAAGAAGTTTAAGCTCAGAAATGTCACGATATGTGGTTGGAACATTAAGTGTGCATGAAGATCACCTGGGAGCTTACTAAATCCCTCCCTTGCCCCAGCTCCCTGATTCAGGAGGCACGGTTAGGGCCCCAAATGCATATTTTTAAAAAGATTTCTTCTCAGAGAAAGGAGAAGGGAAGAAGAAAATGAGGGAGGGAAACATGGATGTTCCAGAGAAACATCAATTGGTTGCCTCTTTCTTGTACACTCCCCAACTACAGACCGAACCCGCAACCCAGGCATGTGCCCTGACCAGGAACCTTCCACTTTGTGGGATGACACCCAACCAACTGAGCCACACTGGTCATGGCTCAAAGTGCATATTTCTAACAAGAACCCCAACTCATGATTCTGAAAAGGGGGCTTTGTCTGGGATATTGTCTGAGAAACATTGGCTGGATGGTTTCCCATAGTCACCCAGCTGGAGCTGAACTCAGACCTCAACTGCAAATCCCACAGTCCTTAAAGCCTACACCAGGGCAAGTCACACAACTGTTTGTAGGTATGCTTGTGGTTGGAGGGGAGACGAAGCAGATGAGAGAAGAAGACATCAGTGGCCCGAGCTACTGTCCTCTCAGGGTTTGCTTGGCTTACATTAGGTCTCTCAAACTTTTTTGATTGCATTACAATCCTGTCAGAAATACTTTTTATATCTTGACGAGTCTGCACTATGAATGAATAGTGATATCACTGAAACACATACAAGTTTCTCTCTGATACTCTTTTCTTTGGGTCTCAATTTTTTGGTGGCATTCCATAAAACTGATTCCACTTTCCACTAATAGACTATTCGTAGAACGCTGGCCTAGATGGCCATGAACGTTCCTTCTAACTGAGAATTTCTGTCACTGAGCTTGTATGCCTTGGTGCAGTTGTTCCTTTGTGCCAGCTCATGTGCTCAGGGTTCATTCTTGGGGTAGTGTGCACATGACCTGAGATGCAACTTACAGCTCCTTTGCAGACTGACGAGGCAGAGCAGAGAGACTCTGGCTACAAATAGTCCAGCAAGTCACCCAGATAGAAGACCCACTGTCCACTAGGTCAAATTACAGCCAGATTGACTGGCAGGTTGGGGTCTGGCATAGGGGCTAGGAGAGGATAAAGAGCCAGGCTGTGTGCTTCTACCATTCAATGATCCCATTCCTGGAGAGAAGCCTGGAAACACCACTAGATGGTGGAGTTTGCCTCCCATAGTCTGCTCAGTCCAGATAATGAAGAAGGAAGCGGAAGAAAGAAAGGTGGTCAATGGGCGATGTCTCTGTGCTCAAGCTTTAGATCGAGCAAAAACCATTATTTTAGATGAATGATGAATGTCTGGTTCGCCTCACCTCAGTGAGTGATCACAGAGATGTACTACACCAGGTCCCCAGCCCAGGGCAATAAGGGAATTCCAAAGCGGGGCAGCTGAGGGGCTTAAGAGATATGAGTTGGTGGTCAGGCAGGGCTGGCCCTGAAACAGTCCCTTCTCACCCTCTCCCCAGAGCAACGAGGAAGCCTAAGGGTGCCCAGGAAACTCAGGGTTCACATTTAGAAGAACATACAACTGGAATCCGTACTGGAAAGTTCTAAGAGCTCCTGTCAGTGCCGGAGGGGTCAAAGACGGAGGGGCCAAAGACCTCTGAGGAATCTTGGCACACTTTAAAGACTTTTACTTGCAGTCCTTAAGTGCGATTCATTCATGGTTCATGCTCGAAGCCCTCTCCTGGACTGTGCTGAGCCACACCACCTACTGAACAACCCAGAGTAATCCCCTCATTAATCCACAAAAACCGAATTCCTGCACAAATACTGAACTACCAGTTTCTTAGAAATGTATGTGCATGTTTTCTCATTCTGACCAGTTCTGGTGTGTGTCAGCAGGTCTCCTGTCCTATAGAACCCAGGCTATTATTTTCTCTTCCCCATCTTTCCATTTTGAAAGGACCAGTGAACATGTCCCCACTCTTACTTTCTTCCCCTTTATCACGCTTCAGTCCTCGGCAGTGGCAGGCTCAGGAAGCCCCCACTTCTCTCCCTGAACTGAATCTCTGCTCCCAGGAATTTAAACATGTTTTATCCAACAATCTGTTGTGGAAAACTGCAAGCCACATCTCTATTTTGTCTGACTGCTTTTCTTCCTCATGGCCTTTTAAGAACTGTTTTAATGTCCTCCTTTGCACATGTTTAGATTTCTATTTTATATTTCTTGGCATATTTGTTTTCTAATTTTCTCTGTTAGGCCCACATAGCATTCTCCACATTTGGCTTTCTTTTCCTTTTCCTTTTTTTTTTTAAGATGTCATTTATTTATTTTTAGAGAGAGGGGAAGAGGAGGGGTAAACATCAATGTGAAAGAGAAACATTGATCAGTTGCCTCTTGCACGCCCTCACCTGGGTACCTGGCCTGCAACCCAAGCATGTGCCCTGACAAGGAATCGAACTGGCGACCTTTTGGTTCACAGGCCAGCACTCGGTCCACTGAGCCACACCAGCCAAGGCTGGCTTTCTTTTCAACACCTTGTTAGAGAGACCCTTTTATGTTTTCTAATTTTTCTTCTGGCTGAGCCTTCCTTCCCACAAGCCTCCCTGCATGGGCTGGTGCTGCCTCTCACTTGTTTCCTGATTGATGTATTAATCATGGAGACACAGACATGGAGCTGGAAAACCAGTGTTATTCATTCTCCTTGCCTCCTGACTGGGCGGACTGGTCAGCCCCTTGATCTCTCCCTGGATAGAGCCATTCACAGTGGAGGCAGCACAGAGGTCCCTCTGTCTTCTCTCTTTATCTATCTATCTATCCATCCATCCCACATTCTGACTTGTTCTAAATTGGCTTTATCTTTAATTGTCAATTCCTCGAACATCTACTTCTCCTGAGTATGCCAAGCCTTCCCCCTAACCGCTCTTCACTCTTACCTCTCTGATGCATCTTTCCTCCTTCCCCCTTCCCCATTTTCCCATTTCATGGCTCTGAACTTGGATTACTTTAAAAACCTCCTCTGTGTCCTCAGCCCCCTCTTCTCCTCCCTTTAACCACCTGCTCTTCCTCCTGTTACCGATGGTCTGACCATAAATATTGTAGTATCTCCACCTCCCTCTTTGACCTGCAGGTTTCACTTGGAAGTCACCCCTGCAGACCGGACATATAGCCAGCTTGCTTACTTCCCTGGCACTGTAGCTGTCACCCTCTTCACTGAGTTATGCTAGTCCTCAAAAAAGGACAAACCTACAACCAGGGCTTCTCTTCCTCTGAATATTTCTCAAGAAAAAAGCAGACCCTGCTGGGTAGATGCTTTTTACTAACCTAAATGTAAAAACGACTTTTTTCTCCTTTAGCAGGGTCTCTGATTTCTCTAGGATGATCCGCCCAAGTAGCTTTAAAAAAATCTTTCGACGATTTAGTTTGGGTCCCTTCTATCAGCTCCTCGGCTATTCTTTCAATGAGCCATGTTCCCACCTGATGGGCATCCTCAGCCCCGTCCCTGATCACCGCAGAGGCCAGAGAAGCTGTTACCGTGTGTTCAAAACTCCGAGGGTGCATCATGGTTTTACTGCATATTTTAAAACTACCTACTATGGATGCTTATCTTCCAAACTCTCAATTCAATCCTGCTTCAGATTCTAAAACCAAACTTATTTCTCCTAAGAAAATGCTGGGAGCCTGCAGTGGGCAGCACAGCTGTCAGCATGAAGTCAGGCGTCAGGCGTGCCTGGGTCTCCTCCGACCTGGACCCTGGGATCTGGAATCATCCCTCACCTCATGCCCCTCCCAGCGCCCACTACCCCAGCAGAGAGCCCGGCCTTTCCTGCTGAGCTTCTGACGGGGTTCCTTCCTGGGAGCTTCTCAGACCTTTTCCTTGCCCAGCTCCCTAGGACCCTGACTAAGCCTTTTGGATGGTAAGTGCTACTTGGATTTCCTCCAACTGCCTGCTGCTGAGTCATCATCTGATTCTCTCTGGGTCTGGGCCTTTCCAGGGGGAGCCTGTTCCCCTGCTGCCCAATCCCTGGGGAGATGCTGTCCTCCACCCTCTGTGGTGCTTCCTGAGGGGCAGGGGTTGCTCCTCACATGCTCATTTCCTCCTGCTCCTCAGTGTGGCCACGATGCCTTCTTTCCAGCACATACGGCTGCATGCAAGTTATAAAGAGGAGACTGCATACCCACCCTCTGTTCCTACTCATGTTTGCCAGAAAGGACTGCTTTTAGGTAGGTCCATTTTTGCTTGGTTCCTAGTTGGGGATTAACTGAACTTCCTTCTTGTGTAAACAGTGTGAGCTAGATTATCCCTAAGCACGTCATGGAAAAGAACAGATTTCTCCCTGTGGGTTTTCCAACGACATTCAGAGAAGAGAGGACAGTACCCCACCTGGCAGTCTACTGCTGACCATTCAGGGCCCCAGCTTCTGCCTCTGCGCCTCCACCCCATCCTCCCGAGGCAGCTGAGTCTAGTGATTGAGGGCATGGACTCTGGAGCCCCTCCCTGGCTGAGTGACCAGGGGCAAGTTACTTAACACTTTGGTCCCAGTTTCCTCGGGGGTAGAATGACAATCATAACAGCATCTGCTTCATAGGCTGCTACAAAGGTTATATGAGATTTGACTGTTAAAGCACTTAGGATAGTGCCTTCAGCAGAGTTAGCTCTCTAAATGTTTAAAAGAAATAAGTTCAAGAGGTATTAGTTATTATCATTTACATTTGAGTTAGAAATAGAGAAGAAATGAAAAAAGTAATCAATTTTGATGGCACGTTACCTGGGAACAGACTGTACCAGATGTATATAGGCATGCAAATTATTATATAAATGAACCAAAGTTTCTTCCTTTTTTATAATCTTTTTTAAAAAAAATCCTCACCTGAGGATATGTTTATTGATTTTAGAGAGAAAGGAAGGGGTAAGGGGGAGAGGGAGACAGACAGAGAGAGAGAGAGAGATCAATTGGTTGCCTCCTGTACGTACCCTGACCAGGGATTGAACCTGCAATCAAGGTATGTGCCCTGACCAGGAATCAAATCCAAGGTCAAACCTACAACCTTTTCTGGTGCACGGGATGGCGCTCCAACCAACTGAGCCACCTGGCCAAACCCCTTTTTATAATCTTAATGGAATCTTGCCCTAACCCAAGCCAGCTAAAAGAATTGGCCCAAAGGCTGTCTAGGAAAGGTGTGACCTTCAAAAGTCCCTCAAGTCAGTACGTGCTTTTCCTATTAAAACAAGAGCGTGTGTGACCCTGGTCCCTTGATGAAAGATGAAGATTCACTCCTGTCTTTTCATTTCCTGTTGCTTTCCATACACCTTCCACCTGAAGAAGCCCCTCTCCCATGAGTACGATAAGCGCCCACGATGCCTGCCACCTGAGCCAACGACCACCGGGAGCATCAGCTGCTGACACTGCATCGCCCACCAGATAACTCAGACCTCTGCTCTTCTCCTGGCTGCCTGCCCCCAACTCCGTGGCTCTAATTCCTTTACAATGCTCAGCCAGTTCAAGGCGCGGAGTTCTCCAAATTAGGAATGTCCACGTAGGAATGTTAATGTGGGAGGCCAGAGCTGGCCTTAGGAGAATGAGAAGCTGCGGGGTGCCTGCTTGGTGTGCTTTAAAGGGCACTGAGAAGGTCTGCAAACTCCTGTGCAAACTGTGCTTCTCTCCCCCTGCACCTGCTGCCAGTGCCCAGAGTCCCCCCGTCAGAGATTAACTGCATATCATCAGGTAGCAGCTCAGCATGAAACACCTCAAAGCAGACTATATATATGACTCCCTTCCAGTTGCAAAAAAAATGAGAAGCAGCACGGGAATGTCATGCAACTGTGCTCACATGGCTTTAAGCATGATGATATTTATAACAGCATTTTTTAACGAGAAAAATTTAACCACAACAGAAAAAAACCCTAAAAATAAATTATAAAAAATCTAACAGAAAAATCTAATGGGAATGGTTATGCTATATCCACTAAGTGAATGTTTAATTATGTGGCTATTGGATGTTGATAAAGCTTCATAAGGGCTTACAAAGTATATAATGTAGAAAAGAAAAAAAAAGGCAGGATGTGAAGTTGAATATATGACTGTGAAGAACTTAATAACTAATGAGAAACTAGCAGGAAAGAAATTCGTCAATATGTAAGACTGATTTTGTTGGGCAGCTAACTCTGCATAATCCCTCCCCCTTTCCAGTTTCCAGTATTGCCCAATATTTCTTGCTTAAGAGTCATTTTGTAATGAAATTAATAACAACATCAACAATAACCTGTAACACAAGTCAACAATACAATTGGAAAAAACCCTGAAAATATTCCAGGGAGACACACTACTTCAAAGGAACAAGACGGGGCAGTGGGTGGATGCTACTTTCCGGTTTTGCCCAGGACCACTGTGTGAGCTTCGGGAAAGCCCCAAGTCGCTGATGATGCCTCAGTGTAGCAGCTTCAAAATCTGTCCCTGGGCACCTCTGTCCCTGCACTACGGTGAAACTCAGATTCCAGAAACCAGCTGCCTTGTCACACATTCGGTGCAGTTTTTATCTCGGATTGGATTTTCGAAGCAGGTGGGAAGCGATGTCCAGGCACTGAGGCACACTGCTGTGGGGCTCTGGGTCACCTTCCGTTTGCACTGTGGTGGCCCGTGGAGCTGCAGAGTCTAACTGAAGCTGAGGATTTGCTCTGCCTTTGTCCTTGGAGCTGGGCTGCTACTGACTGCCACTGAAGGAACTAATTGGTTTTGTTGTTTCCCGTGCTACTGAAAGGAAGGGCAGAACCACAGAGAGGCTTGGAGAATAGTCTGCAGTCAGTGTCAGTATCATGAACTGCACAGTGATTAATAGTGGGAAGAATGCAGGAGCAGAAATCTGGAGGCCTGGTTGCTGGTGCAGGTTCACCCCTGTGTGACATTGGGAAAAGCCCTTCCCCTTTCGGTAGCTGAATTTCCACATGCTTAAGATGAGGAAAATGGACTTCAGGACCCCACCAGTTTTAGCATTCTGTGAGCAGAGCAGTTTCTATATTTACTTTCTGACATACATCCCTATTTCATTTTCTTAAGCACCGATCATTAATGTGTTATCTTGTTGCTAACTTTTTTCTTGTCACATTGCACATCAGAATGTAAGATCCAGGAAGGAGCCTGAGGCCCAGAAACAAGTCTGTAGCTTGCTCACGGCCACCTCTTCTGAGTCCAGAGTGATGCTCAGCACACAGGCAGCGATCAGCCCAGACCTGCTGACCATGCCCCTGAATAAATCCCAGGAGCTGGTGCCCGCCATGCAGCTGGGATTCCTCGCTACGATGTCGAGTGGTCCCTCTCACTGGCTGCCACCTACTCCCGCCATTTATGTTTTGGGCCTGTCCCCCCCCCAAAAAAATTATCTTGTTCTTTAATCATTTGGTTTTACCTCCATTAATTCCTAAACCTGACAAAAAGACACAGAGTGGGGGAAGACTCACAAAAACCAAGAGAATAAGAAGTAATAATATTTAAGGTGAGTCAGCATTTTTAAAAATAACAAAGTAGCTTCAAGAGTGGTATCTGACTTGGTGGAGTGGAGGTGAGATTCGCATTTCTGGCAGCTAGCCCCGCACAGCCCCCAGAAAGGCTAGGGAAGTGCAAGTGCCAGGCTGCACCGAGGGTAGGGGTGCGGGTGGGGACGAGGAGGGAAGATGGATTGAAAATCTGTAAGGGCAGCAGCCCTCTAGATGTCTCCTCCATCCAATGCATATTTTCCTGACAAATTGAAATTCAGTGAGGGTCTACATACAGGATAGGGCCACCATCCTTGTCCCTCTTGGTTCCCAGAACACTGGCAGCCAAGTATAATCATCTTAGGCACATCTGAGGATTTTTCATTGGCAATACCGAAAAGAGATCCAGATACTCAAACACTGACATTTGGAGACCCCTTTCCTGTGCCCTGCCAGATCTGCACGGTGAAACTTTCTAGTCAGAGGTTTCCTTCTGTTACGTACAACAGCCAGACAGACTTTCAGGTGCTTCATTGATAAAAGTAAATATCATTCAGCTAAGGATCACCAGATTTCTCAGGAAAGCCCCTCAATAAAGGCCAAATTAGGCAAACAAAAAGGCCCAGGAATTCAGAGGGAACAAAATACAGGCAGGATGTTAAAACCTCAATAACACTGTAATTATCTTCAGAGGGATAATCGAGGTGTTTTATCTGTGACAAAAGAACAAGCTGTTAAAGGGGGGAAGTTGTAGAATGAAAAGAGCTCTTAGAAATGAAAAACATGGTTGAAACAAAACATTTCAGACATGAGTAGGAAGGTAAAGTCAAAGAAATTTTCTAGAAAGTAGAATGAGAACACTGAGAGATGAAAATATGAGAGAAATATAAGAAAATTAGAGAATCAACCTAACAAGTTTTAGGTAGGCAGCAAGGAAAGGAATAAATCATAAAGGAAAATTCCTGGGGCTGAAGGGCATGCATTGAATTGACACAATGTTCTACGTGTGCAAAGGACACGTGGACAAAGCCCAAGGGGTAGACCCAGGGTGGGTGGTGGGGATGGCTGGGGTAGGGGGGATTGGTGGGAAAGAAAAAACAAAATGAGGTAATGGATGTTTAACTAGATTTACTGTGATGATCATTTTGTAATGTATACAAATATGTAATCATTATGTTGTATACCTGAAGCTAATTTAATATGTTAATTATACCTCAATTAAAAAAATTTTAAGAAATTGATAGAATGTTCTAGGTGCTTGTGACAATTAACTGAAAAAGACCCACTCTGAAACATAGCATCAGGACACACTGGCAGGAAAAAGAGTACTGTATTCTAAAAGTTTTCAGAGAGGAGGAAAAAAAGGTAAAAATCCAACAAAGTCAAGGGCCATAATGACTTTGGACAGCAGATTTCAGCAACAACATTAGAATGTAAATGAAAATGGAACAGTTCCTTCAAAATTCCGAGAATTATTTCCAACCTAGAATTCTATGCCCAGACAAACCATCAGTCAATATGAAGGCACTTTAACTGAAGGCTGTGTTAGACTTTCGAAGTCTTAAAAGGTGGCCTCAATAAGGACTCAATAAGTATTAGCTATTATGATTGGCGTTGGTGGTCCTCTCAGTTTTTCCTTTTATTCTGATTTTTTTTGTTTCTCTTAATGTGATATGCCATGGACCTATACATATTAAAAGAACCTTTTTATTCACTTTAAAATATGAGTTAATAGGTGGCAGATTTGGGAAACGCCTGCACCTCAAAATGGCTTTCGATTTTCGCGGAGCACCCACCCAAGCCTCAGGCGGCAGCCTTGCAGCCCAGATGACGCCGTGCGGGCTGAGACGATGTCACTGTTGGGGGCACACGGGGCCCGTTGGACCGTTAGACCGAGGGACTTGGGGGTTCACCTAATCCGATGCCCCTACCTCACAGATGAGGGAAATGAACCCCCCAAAGAGAAAGGGACTTGTCTAAGGAGGGCAGTCTCTAGGAGATGGTAGATAATAAACGTTTGTTGAACGAATGAGTGCACTTGTAAGTAAATGAGTGAAGTCAGAGATCATCCAACCCTTTAACTCATAACTGGTAAAGCTGAAGATCCCACGCTAGCTGGTAGCACAGACAAGGCCAGACTCAGTTTTTCAGATTCTGGGCTCAGAACTCTTTTCATTCAGTCTGCCTAGATTAATGGTTGCAGCGATCTACGAGAATGCCACAAGGGACGAGTCCACACTTGTACCTCGTGCAGTGATGATACGTGGATTGCTGTAACTGTGGGAAGGGGACTTTCAAATCCATGCTTGGCAAAGCCGCAGAGGACACAAAGCTGGAAGAAGCAGCTAAAATTATAGATCATAGAAACCTAGGACCTTAGTGAGCTTCTGCTCTAAACTCCCACTCAAGGCAGGGCCATGTAAAGCTATCTAGCTCTCTGTTCTATAAAGCTATCCCCTCCTGCTGCCACCCTCGGAGTGTTTTGCTTATATAATTTCCATTCAGGGTCCTTCGTCTTCCCTCTAGTGTAACACACAAGTCATCTTTTTTCCATCTTTCTTAAGAGCTGCACTTAAGTGAAGACGAGGCCAACCCTTCCTTAACTCTTCTCTTTTCCAGGTGTTCCTTCAAATCATTCTCAAATGTGTGGTTTCCAACATTTATATCAGATTCTTCTGGATGAACTTTATTATGCCACCATCCCTTCTAATAGGGGGCACACAGAATTGCACCCGATCCTTCAGAGGCAGCCTTCTCTGCACAGGCTAAGCCCCCCATTCACTTCCTATGTGGAGACACTACGCTCCCATCAACGTGGTCTGAGTGAGTGAGGTCATGCTGTTGGCTTCCATTGAGAAAGCAGCCTATTGGACACCCCGGTCTGCCTCACAGGGCCTTCTCAGGCCAGATCCCTCCATTTCTCTACTTGGGGTTCTCCGGCTTTTACCTTGGAGAATTTTCTATTAATCTTCTATCAACTTTCTAGCTAAGATGTCATATTCTTCATTCTCATCTATCAGACTGGTGATTCCTTCCAGCTTTGTGCCATCTGGAAACCTGAACTTTATGCTTCCATGTGTTCATCCAAGTGAGCGATACAAATGGAGAACGAGGTAGGAACAATGACAGAGCTCCTAACAGATGGACTTGATTCACTCAGAGGAGGAACTAGACCTGCTCCTGGGCATAGTTAACACCGGGGGCAGAAGCGTCAGGGCTTCAGATTTGGCTTAATGTTTATTCATTTCTTTATTCAACAGGAATTATCAAACGCTGGTTAGAGCTCTGCAGTAAAGGGGGAGGGAAATGCAAACTTATACAGAACTCTGTCTGCTTCACATCTCTGTACTCCCTACCCAGGCTTTGGAGACCAGCTAGACTGGGCACAAACTGCCAATAGAAATGGGGTCAGGAGGACTGACAACCTGGCAATGAACCTGGGCCTTTGCAACATGGAGCCTTTGTCTGAGATAAGTGTCCTGACGAGGGGGAGGCTCTCCCCAGTTCCTTTGTGCTTACCCCAGTCTGACTACATGGCTGCCCTGACCGCTCTTGGGCTGGAAGGTTCTTTCCTGTACCACTAGCCGTAGCGCGGCTCTGAAAACCCCGAGGTCGCCCAGAGCAGAGCGGGGAGAGGTGCCTGGGAGAAACTAGGGATTACAACGAGCAGCTCTCCAGGCAGAGAGAAAGGTATGAGCTGTCCCCAGACCATCCTACAAACTCCACTGTGCTTATGCAACACTGAAAAGTTGAACTTCTGTGTTCAAAGGGGAACTCTGGCCAAAGACCAGGGAGGATTTTGCAAAATGTTATTAAACCTCAGTTACTCAGGTGTGAGCCACCATTCCCCATTTGGCACGTTACTGGGTCTGGAGTCAGACTGCTGGGTTTGGATCTGTCTACGTGGTTACTATCTGTACAGCCTTAAGCAAGTTAAATGGCCTCTCTTTGGATCATTTTCCTTATCTGTAAAACAGGGGTAATATAAACTCCTACCGTACAGTTACTGCAATGGTTACATGAGTTGACATAGGTACTAAATATTACTTGACACGCATGGTGAAGGTTACTTGGCACATACCTGACACATTTTCTACACTGACTCCCTGTGTCTAAGGAATAGAAATCCATTTACAAATCATCTCCAAGGACACGTATTGAGGGAAACTGGCAAATTGGAAAAAAAAGAAAAGCAGCCATACATTCCCATGTCCAAAAAGTTTAGGGAACAATTTAGGCCATGGCCATGAACCTCCCTCTTCTCCCTATAACACCAGACCTCCTAGAACAATAAGCAGGCCAGAAAGGGATTCTTGGAACTATCTGCCAAATTTGGGTGGATAACACGTTTACACCACGATGATGGGGTGTCCACTCACACGTAGAAACTCAGCAAAATAACCATGGAAAGAGGCCATGCTTCCCCTTGGTGGCTGGAGCTGGAACTGGCAAGAGGGCGTAGGTGGAGTTCAGGGGTATACTGCTGAGGGCCTGAGAGGGGCCTGTTACAGCAAGAGGGCCCCCATACGCTGGCAGGCTGGCGGCGCACTACAAATTCATGTTCAGAAGCACATTCCAAAGGCTTTGACTCAAGGAGCAAACACCAATAGTCACTGTCTCCCAGGCGAAAACAGATACCAGTGGACATCTTGTTAGTTTTTCATTTCCAAGCAGAATAAGAAAATCATCCACATTTGTATGGCCCTTTATGGTTTATAAAACTCTTCACAGACATTGTTTGATCCTCATAGACCCCCCAAAAGCTAGCATTATCATCTGGTTTTATATGAGGAAAGTGAAGCTGAGGGAAGTGAAATAACGTGCTCAGGCCACACAATAGTAAGTTGCAAAGGCAGGATTCCAGGTGTTACGAATGCAGTCATCTCATCCACGCGCTGACTCGCTTCCTCACCAGCCATCCTCAGCTCGGCACACTGCACAGAGCAGTACGGCAGAAGGTCATGACGACCCGCCCTTCCGAGCGAGCATGCTGTCTGTTGGGGAACGTTCATCGTACAAGCACCTTGAGCATGACAACGGGGGAAGCTCGGGGCGCTGGCCCAAGGCTGAAGGTTGGGGCCCCCCTTCCCATTTCTGCCTCACCTGACGGCTCCCCTGGACACTGCTGTGGTGGTGTCTCCTCAGAGCTGTATGTATCATTAGCGTTGGCACCTCCTTTGGCCGTGACAGTCAACAGCATCTTCACTCCGGCTCACCCACCACACAGTGGGACCCCAGAACACCTGCCTGTTTGCCGTGCCTGCTCGGCCCCTTCACCACCATCTCCAACTGTGCTGGCACCACCCTGGTGGTGGGAGCCAGAGGAGATGCCAGCTCCTCAGAGGAATGACCCAGAACATGTGCCAAACACAGGGGGGAAGAGCAGCAACAACTAGAAGGGTTCCTAGAGTCTTAGAGTGTCTTCTCTAACATTTGTCAGGTTTTTGCCCTCATGAATTACAGATATTCCGGTATTCCTGATCCTATCCTTGCCCCTTCAGTGTGAAGATGGGCCTCCATCTGTGACCCCACTCTCCTTACTTGTCCAGGTTCACCTTATTGGGCGAATTTTAATGGGACTTCCTGCTTCTATCTGCTGCCATTGGCTGGTTTTGCTGTGGGACTGATGGCCACCTCCTGTCTCATGTCTGGTTCAATCTTTCTTACCGCCCCGTCCTGCCTGGTTACCAACTCTCAAGGCATGCCCTCTGGGCACCACTGACTACCTGCTCCCTTGACCATGTGCACGGTCCATGATTCAGCTCATCCTGACTTCAATTCAGATCAGCAATCCAGGAATGAGAGGGCACTAAGTGGCCACTAGAGGGAAGCAAAAGCTAGGATTGCATTTACTAAAGGAAGCAGAAGGTCTTTAGAAGGGAAGGTGGGACCCTACCTTGGCTGGGGCACACCATCAGCCCACGTGGGAAATCTGAGAGACAGACAATTGCATAGTGCTTGGCACACAGTAGGTACTCAGTAAATGTTTCCTGGATAAAATTTCTAATTTTAGAACTGAGAAAGCAGAGACCAGGTCAGATTAAGTGACGTGATCACAAAATTAACTGGTGTCAGGGCCCAGCCTTCCCAGTTCTCAGGCCAGTGAGTTTTTCCATCACAAAGCACATCAGCCCTCTTCCTCCCCCTTCTGCTTTTCGGCTCCCTCCTCTGTGTCTCAACTCAGATAAGTTACTACCTCATCCAAATTCCAAAACATTTTGGACAAATAGTAGTTATTTGAGACCCCTTTCTCCATGTCTAATCTATCCCTTAGTGCTGCCAGGTTATTAGAAATCCTTCCCTTGTCTTTTGGACAGCTCCCTGGCTAAGCCAGTCCCCATCACCCACCCGAGTCTACTCTCCTTCACGCTCCACCCTCATCACAGCACTATTATTTCAGAATTTACACCAGCTCTGCTGTGTCTGCCCCTTCAAATTCTACCAGCCTCATCTGGGCATCCAACGCCCTTCAAAATCCTCCCCACTCCCCTCACCCACAGATTTTCTCTCTTTTGGTCTCCTGATGGTGCCCTGAACATGTCCCGGTCACTTCTGCTCCTGGACTTCTTTGGATGGATGACATGCCTACTAAAAGTTCCCCTTTGCCTCTCCAGACCCTGCCCTCCCTACCATCAAAAGTCAAGGAGAGCTCTCGGTTCCCCGAATCTCACATCTCACACATTCTTTGGCAGTGGCCTCCCCAGCGGGCTTTCCCTCCGGGGACCAACGTGTCCTGTCCCATGTGTCCGATGCTCACGCAGTCAGAGGGCACATCCCACTCTTCAGACGGCTTGTGTGCATGTGCGTAGGATAATGCAGGGGTGTCCAACTCCTTTTCACTGGGGGGCCACATCAGTCTCACGGTTGACTCCAAAGGACCAAATGTAATTTTAGGACTGTATAAATGTAACTACTCCTTAACTAGGGGCAAGGAGCTCGGTGCTGCCACCGGGTAGAAACAAGGTGCCGGGCCGGATAAAACAAGGTGGAGGGCCGGATTTAGCCTGTGGGCCTTGTGCTTGCCGCCTGTGGTATAAAGCTTGTATCTCTTGGCTCTTCAGCTTAGTGACTGAACAGTCATTTTCGGAGTGCCCTCTTAGTCTGATCAGTCCTCACCTGTTCCACGGCACTGCCCCACCCCTGGGGCTCCCCAGGGCTCTGCGTCTGGCACCAGTCCAAACAGTCGTGTTGGCCATAGCATAGCACTTTTCTTCAAAACTTTCAGTGGTGGGTTTTTCCCTACCACAAATTGGTCAATATTTCCAGCTCACAACCTGCATTTCAGTTTGCATTGGTAGAAGGGGTGGGTGTGACTGGGGGAACTGGCAAGGCTGGGGGTTCACTGGAGGACAGCATGGGGTGTGTAGTCTGGATTTTGAATGTAGCCGCCCGGAGTTTGGATCCAAGTTCAACCATTGACTGGCTAAGTTACCTCAGAATGGTTAAAAATACAAGGTCTGTCTAAGCGTTAATCCCTTATCCAAAATAAGATGTACCAGTAATAACAGAGTTGCTATTTTGATTAGAGATGATGATGCGTGTCAAACACCTGCTATCCGATTGATGACCACTGTTGCTGCTACTGTTATTGCTGCCACCAGGATGTGGTGGGATTGGCTGGGTTACTGAGCATGTGTGAAATAGAGAGAGAAATTATTTTAAATTCTAATTAAATTTACTTGGAGAGAAATTTTTTGTTTTATTTTAAAACTTTTTATAATACACACACAAGAACTGCATCTATCAGCTCAGTGAATTTTCCCAAACTGAACACATGAACTGGGTGTAACCAGCACCCAGAACATGGAGAAGAAACCTCACTCAACTTTGGCCAAGACGAGGATATAGTTGATGCACTGTGCTTCCTCACACAACCAAAAGAAGGGTGACCAAAAATTTAAAAACAAAAACAACTGAAACTGCTAGAAAATCGAACTGTATGAAAGTCCAACAGTCAAAGAGTTAAAGAAGAAACATTCATCCAGACCAGTAGGAGGGGAGGAGACGGGCAGCCGAGGCAGAGAGGACTAGGCAAGGCTGCAGCTGGAGTACTGTGGGGGGCAAGGCGGTGGCAGGTGGACTGGGCGAGGCAGCAGCTGGCGGACAGGGTGATCCCATATTCGCATGCAGATAAACCAGGAAAAACAACTGGGGAGCAAGGCAGACCGTGCAACCCAGGGTTCCAGCCTGAGAAAAATAAAGCCTCAAAACTGACTGAAAAAATCTGTGGGGGTTGTGATAGCTGGAGAAACTCCCAGACTCACAGGAGAGTTTGTTGGAGAGATCCACAGGGTTCTAGAACATACACAAACACACCCACCCGGGAGTCAGCACCAAAAGGGCCCAATTTCCTTGCGGGTAGTGGGGGAAGTGACTAAAAGCCTACAGAGAGCACAGCAAGCGCCATTGTTCTCTCTTGGACCCCTCCCCCACATACAGCACCACAATGCAGCCACGTGGGTTGCCCTGCCCTTGCAAACACCTAAGGCTCCACCCTCTAATATGTAACAGGTGTGCCAAGACAAAAAAATGGCCCAGATGAAAGAACAGATCAAAGCTCCAGAAAAAATATGACTAAGTGACAAAGAGATAGCTAACCTATCAGATGCACAGTTCAAAACACTGGTAATCAGGATGCTCACAGAATTGGTTGAGTATGGTCACAAAGTAGAGGAAAAAGTGAAAGCTATGAAAAGTGAAATTAAGGAAAATGTACCGGGAACCAACGGTGATGGGAAGGAAACCGGGACTCAAATCAACAGTTTGGAGCAGATGGAAGAAACAAACATTCAACCAGAACAGAATGAAAAAACAAGAATTCAAAAAAATGAGGAGAGGCTTAGGAATCTCCAGGGCAACTTTGAATGTTCCAACATCTGCCAGAAGGAAAAGACGAAGAACAAGAAGTTGAAAACTTATTTGAAAACATAATGAAGGAGAATTTCTCTAATCTGGCAAAGGAAATAGACCTCCCAGAAGTCCAGGAGGCTCAGACAGTCCCAAAGAAGTTGGACCCAAAGAAGCACACACCAAGGAACATCATATTATATTACCCAAGATTAAAGATAAGGAAAGAATATTAAAAGCAGCAAGAGAAAAGGGGACAGTTACATACAAAGCAGTTCCTATAAAACTGTCACCTGATTTCTCAAAAGAGACCTTACAGGCAAGAAGGGGCTGGAAAGAAGTATTCAAAGCCATGAAAGGCAAGGACCTACATCCAAGATTACTCTATCCAGCAAAGCTGTCATTTAGAATAGAAGGGAAGATAAAGTGCTTCTCAGACAAGGTCAAGTTAAAGGATTTCATCATCACCAAGCCCTCATTATATGAAATGTTAAAGGGACTTATCCAAGAAAAAGATCAAAACTATGAATAGTAAAATCACAATAAATTCACAACTATTAACAACTGAACCTAAGAAAACAAAAACAGAAAACAAAAAACTAAGCAAACAATAGAACAGGAAGAGAATCACAGAAATGGAGATCACATGGAGGTTTATCAGTGGGGTGGGGGAGGGGGGAGAATGGGGGACTAGGTACAGGGAATAAGAAGCATAAATGGTAGGTACAAAATAGACAGGGGGAGGTTAAGAATAGCATAGGAAATGGAGAAGCCAGAGAACTTACATGTACGACGCATGGGCATGAACTAAGGTGGGGGGATCCTGGTGGGAGGGAGGGTGCAGGGCAGAGGGGAATAAAGGGGAGAAAAAATGGGACAACTGTGATAGCATAATCAATAAAATATATTAAAAAATAAAAAAGAAAACAACATTAAATCTTAAATATCCCAGGACATGTTTTTTTAAAAAATGGAATTAGTAGCTGATGAGAGCCCTCTGCTGAGCTGAGCTGCCTTTCTTTTCTCAGGACAGATTGCGCTCTACAGTCTTTCTGGTTACTTCTCCCACCTATATGAAGGAAAACGGGACAAAGGAGACAAGTTAGGATGAAAACTCTCCTGTGCTTGGCCTCTGCCTTCTTAACCATAAAATCAGATGTGGGCGGGGCTGTGTTCTGAACCTGGGCTGAGAGGAGATTTCACAGAGTTAAGACACAGTTGCCATCCTTATCTAAAATCATGTTCCCTCGGAGAGGTCAGGACTCTCTAGGACCTCAGAGACACTCCATCAGGGTGTGGCATGGCATAAAGTCTCAGCCTGGACCCCACACCTGCCTTAGTAGTAAAAGCTGAACAGACATTACATGATGCATCCATGGCGAGGGTGAGCTGGACTTTGCACAGCGGGTAGGGCTCAGCCTCCTGCCTCACCTATGGGCAGAAGGCACTGGGAACCCAGCCCTGGTCCTGCTTCTCTTCTGGAAGCAGGAAGCAGAGGACCCTCACCTGCTGGGCTTCCAGAGCCAGCTCTCGCTTCATTCAAGAGAGCTGCTGCTAAGAGCTATGAGGTGGGTTTTGAAAAATCTCAGCACATGAAGTTTGAGAAAGGCACACTATTTATTAGGGAGACTGAAAATTACAGCAAGAAATTCACCATTCATTTCATTGGTATAAAGCTACTATGTCACATGTGCCACAAATGCCACCAAATTCCCAGGATCTAATGTTGACCTCAGGCCCACTGGCAGAAGGGAAGAACATAAAAGACCTCAATATCTATTCTAGAGAGTTTTACTCTTTTTCTGCCAGGAAGAGAGTATGAAGAATGAAATGCTGTTCACTACAGTAAGAGTCAGAATCATCGGTCGATGAGCAACGAGTCAAATGTTCAGTAATTAAACTGTAGCATTAAGTATTCTTAGATACAGCCAGACCATAGAGGAAAATCAAAGACTCCACCTCTGCCCTTAAAATTTAAGCCAATCCCCTTTATGCATAATAAAATTCTAACCTCTCCACAAATATCCTACCCCCTGCTGGACCAGTCTTACCTTTGGCCACAGCAACCTACACTCGATCCACAGTCCCAGCCCCAGATTAGATGGCCAGGCCCAGAATATCCTAGTGCCTTTGGTCAGTTGTCCTGTCTGCCTGGAACCCTTCCCTCCCATCCTCACCTGCCGAGTTCCACTGCTCCTTGATGGTTGAGCTCAATTTCCTTAGGTACTGAATAATTTTCTAATTTATTCATTCAACAAATGTTTGTTGAATGCTTACTATGTGCCAAGTACTTCTTTAGGTGCTGGGGTTCAGCACTAAACAAAATAAAAGTTTAATCCACTTGGAGTTTGCATTCTTATAGGGGAGGCAGGCAGTAAACAAGATAAACAGGCAAAATAAACAGCATGTCAGAATGTTAGTGCTAAGTGCTAAACAGAAAAATCAAGCAAGGAAAGGGTGCAGGAAGTCTGGTGTGTGGGTGGGGGTGATGGCCGGGTTATCTATTGGTTTGCACATCTGCTGCAAGGATTTCCCAAACCCCACTACCCCAGACTTGCTTTTTCCTTACATGTTCCCAATGTACATCATAGGTAACTCTAATACAGTATTTAACATAAACTTCCTTGTATTTAAATAGGGGCTATTTATATACATGGGTCAAGTTCTGCCACTAGAATTGGGATCCCTAGCGGCCTTGTACCTTCAAACTCCAGCCCCTAGACATGCTTTACACAGCACCTACTCACACAGTTTCCTGAACTGAAAGAGAACTCGGCCCACAGAAGTCAGAATCTAATGCACCCTTGCTTCTGTTTTTCCCCTTGGCATTCTTTCCTTATACCTGTCTCGCCTATACTGTTTCTTTCCTATACCTTTTAACCGTTCTGTTTGCAACACAGGTTTTCCTAAGACTCTCCTGAAAATGTATCCTCATAAATTAATTTCCCTTCCACTAATTACATTTCAATGAGAATAACCTTTTGTCAAGTAATTGGGGAAAAAACTAATGTCTTGGAAATTCATTTGCAGAAAAAATAATTTATTAAAGGGAATCTTCTGCAGTATTTAAAAATAAGTCCACAAGTTCTCTGACACTCTGCCCTTCAGCTATTGGTGGAACTTCTCCTCCACGTGACTTGGTGACTTGCTTTTAGTGAATGGGATATGGCAGAAATGATGTGCGACTTCGGCGGCTTCCTCCTTGCTCTCTATGGGACCACTGGCTTTGGGGGATGCCAGCTGCTGGGTCACGAGGACATTTAAGGGAGAAGTCCACGTGGTGAGGAACGAGGCGTTCTGCCAACCGCGGTGTGAGGGAGCCATATCGGAGGAGGCAGGCCTTCAGAGACCGCCTCTCCTGCTGGCGTGTTGACTGCAACCTCCTGAGACACCCTGAACCAGAACCACCCAGTTAAGTCATGTTTGGATTCCTGACCCATGGAAACTATTACGTAAGGAATGTTTGTTGTTTTAAGTCACTAAGCTTTGGGGTAATTTGTTATACAGAGATAAATAATGAAGTGACTTCTAGTTCTATCACTGACATAGGAGAAATCAATTAACTTCTCTAAGCCTTAGTTCCTCAGCTATAAATAAAGGGGCTTTGGGTCAGAAGACTCTAAGGAGTGCCTGCTCTCACGCCCTATGTTCTCTGAACAAAGCACTCTAGGAATAATGTCGTTTGGGTCAGCTATGTGTAAAATGTAGCAACCTCGAGCTCTCCGGGGTATTTCTGCGGATTTTCAGATACCGAGGCAGTCATCACCTGACCCCAGAGGCACAAGCTGAATCCTGGAAGGTGACAGGCAACTTAGGAAGGGATGTACAGAAGTCCCCAAACAGAAGATTTTATGCTTAGGATGGGCCTAGGGGAGGTAATGTGCTTTCCATGGGTGTGGTACTACACAGCTGACAGTAAGTTTTCACACGTATTATTTCCTTTAATCCTCACAAATCTCCATTTTACTCACGGGAGGATGAGGCTCAGAGAATTTTGGTAATTTGCTCAAAGTCACACAGTCACTAAGTTCCAGAGCTGGGAACTGAACCCCAAATTCTTTGTTGCTAAATTCTATTTTTTCTGTTACTCTTGGCCACCTCCCTGCTGATTTGACCTTGTGTTACATTAAGCAGGTTAAAGATACTGCCTGGCCTGGCCACGACTCCTTCTGTAAGAGTTGCCCTGCTTATGGCTGCTGATAGGCAGGCCTTAGCCACCAACATCTTCTATCACACAGCTCCACTTTGTCCTGCACCCACAGCTAACTGGACCCGAGTGGGCATCTGCCCGTGGAAAGATGTTCTAAAGGTTGCCAGTAAGAAATGGCATGGCCTGGGGCATAAAGTGAGTGGGGCCAATTAGAACCCATCTTTCAAGAATGTGAACTAAGAAATGGCAAGTTAACGGCACAGCTACCTGAGGGCAGTACAGGTTTTTCTGAAGGAAAGAGAGGTCAGAGGGGCCATGATGGGCCATAGGCAAGCTTAGGTCAAGAGGGGACAGCAACGTGAGTAAGCAGCGGGGAGAAGGTGAAGAAAAGGCATGTGTCATGTGGAAATTGGGGAGAGGATCTCAAACTGGAATGGTGAGAGGGGCACCTCAGTTGCTCTGGGTCTAAGACCACCCTACGGACCCAGGCCTACTGAGCCTCCTGGTGTTTGACCCCTGTGAGGTTCCACCTCCCTCCTGGGTTCCTGGGGATGCGCTGCCCCTTTCTTGAGCTATCTTGACAGAGCTCTTACCTGGCAACTAAACGAACTGAACAACAGCTGGCATGGCTGATGTGAAACTTAAAAAACAAACGTGTGTGTTTATAAAGCTGCAATAATCAGGAAGGTTCTCTTTGTGAAACAAAATTGACAAAGACTTCCATGGATTCTGACAATTAAACAACAAAAACACTTGTGACACCAAAAACTATAGCTCATGGCACTGAGTCACAGGAAATGAGCTCTGTTGCCACAGAGAACAAGCTGTGACCAGGAACTAAGGAGGTGTTCGGTTTTTAAGAAACTGCATCTAACTGTTCAAAAGAGGTGATAATCAGGCCAGAGTAATGAAAAGACCAGCAATGACATACATGGATCCTAAGCTCTGCTGTGGGGGGGTTGACTGGCATATAATTAAGAAACAGGCTTATGAACCTCTAATTGTCTCTTGTGATGGACATACCAATGCCTCACAAAAGGTGAGCTGGTGCCTGCTGAGGGGCCCTTGACTTGCCAAAAAGATGATCTTCATAGCACCAGGACAGATAGGTACAATGTAAAGAGTTCCAGACCAAAAAGGAATGGACTCAGATATGACTCCCAGCTCTGCTACTCAGGAGCTAGTAGGCTGGATAAGATATTTCAACTTTTTCTAAGTATGCCACAGTTCCTCCATCTATAAAACAACAAGCATGGACTAAAAGATCATCAAGGTCCATTATTGCTCTAGATTTGTATAGCGTGACTCAAAGATTCTCAATTACTCACGCACAGCTAGCCACTCAACTAGCCACTTACCGGACACATATGGCGACCATATTGCCACAGTAGGTCTACAAAACTCCAAATAAGCAAACCGATGAAAAAACAGGACACACAGTCTGGCCACAGGGCAGATTCTTTCCTGACCTTTCATCCTTTTTTCTCCTTTACTTCCCTTTAAAAGAATCTAGAAAACCTGAGGCTTGACTGTCTTCTTTTCTTCAGGTTTTCCTATAGAAACGCCGGTGGTCACACCCCTTTCTTTACGCAGCACATCACTAAAACCTGGGCAGAGGTTTTCATTTCCCTCTCATTTTGCTCTGTGCTAAGCCCTAGCGCAGGCTGCAGGCAGGGGTTGTGTGGGCGTGCCTCTGGTTCTGGGTCTCCTTGAGACAGATGATGGGCTGGCGGGAAACTTATTCAAATAACTATCGTTGGGCCCATCATTTCTAATAAAACAGAATTTAATGTTTTAAAGTTTCCAATTGGGAAAGGATTTGGAACTTTGTGGATATTTCACTCAGAGGATCAATGCACTTTAGAAAGAAAATCTATTGGTCCCCAGAAGGCACAGAAAGCCTAAATGCAGGAGGGCGGTTTGCACTGTATTTTAATATCAATGAGACCAGTGGTAAGCAGATTTTTCCCTAAAACCCTCTTAAACCATTTTAGGGCATTTCCTGAAATCCCCATCTGACTGCTTCCCCAGCTCCTTTTCATCAGCAGGCTACAGCTACTCCCCCCAGTTGCCTCTTTCTCTTGGAGCCACACATCCAGCTGCCAGGGCTGGCAGAGAGCTCCGGTGAGGCTCTGGAGTGGGCTCCACGGGCCTCGGGACACCAACTGACAGCATAGTGGAGAGATGATGGGGGAGCGATGGTCCAAGAGTCAACTATGTGGGCAGTCATCAGTTTTGCCCTTCATTGGATGGTGACCTTGAGCAAGCCACTGGATCTCCCTGGGCCAATTTACTTATCTATAAATGAAAGCATTAGGTAGATAAAAAGAATATATGTAAAAGCATCCTTAAGGTCTAACTTTGTGTTTCTATTTATAGAATGTCCTTCCTTCACTAATCATGTGGTGGTGAATGCCAAGGACTCAGAGGGCCAGCATGTTTGGCGAGCTGCTCCAGCCGCTGTTAGGGCTTTTGAGGCCCTGCCATTAGCTCTGCTACAGGGTTGGCATTCAGAAATGACAATTTCTGAATAGCTGAAGGGCATGTGTGTGCACGTGCATGCTTAAATCTCTGTATTTACCATTGGCATTTTGACATTACAATACCTTTCTGAAAGAAAGGAGGAGAAAGTCTGTCTCCTTCCAGCTCCAGAGATAACATCTCTGAGTTCCTATTTAAATTTTTCTTGCTAAAGTTTCTTAATGGAAAATTCTCTGCTTTTCACATCACTACACCCGGAATATCCAGCATTGCTTTAAGACATTTTCCAAATGTCAGATAGCTTATCCATAATGTACACAAATACCTTAGTCCTTTGACCACAGACTACTACCCAGTGACCATTTCTCCTTAACTACATCACTAAGAGTGATGAATTCTGTTCCTGTCTCTGTCTCTGTTTGGTTCTCTGTCTCTCTCTCACACATGTGTGCGTGCATGCATGTACACACACATGCCCTTCATCTATTCAGTGCGATCGTCCTTTGGCTTCTACATTATCAAGGTCAATAACAATCAATTGAAATATCAATAGATGCAGCTTAAGAAAAACACACCATGGAATACTGTACTTGTTAAGAACCAAAATGTTTAACCTAACCTGTTTGTCTTTTTTGCTCTTACTGTCAGAAAATCGAAATACAAATTCACTTGCAACACCTCAGTGGGGATTTTGCTCATTCTTTTTTTGATTCTTCATCATATTATCTTCTTCTAAATCCTTCATATTCTTTATAGCTAGAAAACTTCTTATCAACAGTAAGTAATCTTGCTCATGACTTTCTGAGAACATAGAGGTCATATTCTGCCGTTCTTCTTCTGCCTAGAGCACGTGGTCTAAATTCCTGAGAATGTAACTTAAGGCCTCTCAGATCCCATTCCTCAATCTGGCCAACTCATCTGCCCCCAAGACTGATCCCATGTCCCAAGTCACACCTATGCTTGCTGATCCCCAAACATGCCCACTACTCCCCCAACTCCTTGACCTTTATTTATGGTGCATTCTCAGTCTGGAACAGGTTCTGCCTTCCACTCCCAAACCACACCCCACTCATCTTCTGGAAACCCTCTCTGACTTTGAGCAGCCTCACCCACGCAGACCTCCACAGGCAGCCCCCACCCACGCTATCGCCACCAGCAGTTCCAAATGAGCTTGTCTACCTTTCTGGCAGAACGCGATTTGTACCTCCGCCACAGAACATGTTTGCCTTGGATAATTGTTTACATTTCCTTACCTTTCACTGGATTAAAAGTGCCTTAACAGTAGAGTTCATGTGCTTTTGTTTTAAATATTCTTACATACAGAGGATTCTCAACTATTGTTGAATTAGCTGAAGCAGATGGAAAGTGCTGCACTCTGCTTCCTGACATTTTAGAAATTTCTACATCCCCTGCTTCCTTTAAATGGACTCTCTTATGTTTAATTTTAAAATTTCACATCTTTCTTAGCATTTTAATTAAACTCTCACAAGTGCTTTTGGAAATATGTAGAATATATATTTTAAATGCCTTTTATTGGCTTAGAATTTTGGACTTTTTACTGGGCCATCATTAATTTGGGGGGAATGCCTCATAATACTTTAAAAATTAATCTGCTTAAAATATAGTTTAAATATTAAGAGGGGGAGACACAGTGCTCCTTTGTGATATGTGGGAAGAGTTAGGGGTTGTCAGTCTCAAGGATACTTTTGCTAGTAATACTGTGCAAAATAAGCACAGAATGTGGAGAAGGAAATGAGAGAGATGTATAACAGATTGCCATTAATTACTTTTCTGGTAATAAGAGTAATGAACTAGGTGCCTCCCCACTCCATTCTGCCCTGATATCTCAGCGATAAAGAGCTTTGGCGGGGAGGGGGTATGTCACCACCCACTAAAAGGCTCTATTCCTCAGGTTCCCTGGCAGCCATAGTACTGAGCTTGGGCCAGTGAGGTGGAAGCCTGAGTGTTGGTTAAAACTAGTCCCTCGATGTGTGGAGGATGTCTCCTCTTCCTTTTTGCCCAAGCTGCTCCTTGGATCACCTGACATCTTGGACTGTGAGTGAGATCAAACCCTATGTGTAGAGGAGGAATTATATAGAAACATCCTGGGTTCCTGATGAGTTTGTGGGTCTTCGGCACCAGTCCTAGACTTATCTTCAGGTGTCTGTTATGTGAGAGAAAAATAAACCTCTATCTTATTTAATCTTCCATCAGGAGAAACTACATTTCACTTTCCTGAAGCCTCATCATCATGGCGAATGAAAGCAGGATAAGCAGGCAGTGGAAGGGGTCAGTAGCTGTTGCTGCTTTGAATGATCAATTGTGTGGAGCACCAAATCCTGTTTGGGTTTTTTTCCAACGATGGACCTGTTTCCTGCCCTCCCTGTCTTGGGTACGAAGGAGAAGACTGTTCGTCAGGCCTTGCTGTAACTGGGGCAGTCAAGGCCAGCCTCCTGATGCTGGGAAGATCCAGAAGAATTGCTCTTTAGGGAGTCAATATATAGACGATTGCCTGACTGTACAGGCTAATCCCCCTCCGGACTGTCTGCAGTAACTGGAGCATCACTTCCCTTCTGTGGCCTAGCTCGGAGCGCTTTTAGAGCTGATGTGGCTCATAGGCGTAAATCAGGGAACACCAGGGTTTCAATGGACCTTAGAAATTATGTGCTCATTTATCATTTACTACCTTGCCATTTCCCAAAAAAGTACCTGTGGTGGCTTATATAACACATGTACATTAAGCCATTTAAATACAGAGGGACTATTAAAAGCTAATCACAGAGGAGAAATTCATGACTCTCTCGTTTATACATAAGGAAACAGACACTCAGAGATGAAGTGATCTGTAAAGACAACAGAGTTGGTACTAGAAGGCCTTCCTTTATTGGTGACTTTGGCTCCAGGGGAATATTTTTCCTTTCCATTCCAAGTTCTGCCCTCATCTTATGTGACTGTCTCCCTGGAGGCACCCCTCCCGTACCCTGGCCTCTTGGCTCTCTGACCTTCTCCTCTCCGCTGAGCTCTTCCTTCGCTCCCCTGAAGGAAGACGCCCTCTGAAGGGCGTGCTTCGGATTTCATGGTCACCATGTTTGACTGCTCTGACTCCCACACCACTAAATTAGACATTTTCCTTTCTTCAGTGGCAATTTATACATTTTGATATGTTGTATTTTTATTTTCATTCAACTCACATAATTTCCCTTTTGGTTTCCACTTTGACCCATGGGTCATTTAGAAGCATGTTATTTAATTCCCAAATATTTGGAAAATTTTCAGAGATCATTCAGCTATTTATTTCTAACTTAATTTTTAACTCCATTGTGGTCAAAGAACATACTTTTTAATAATTTGAACCCTTTTAAATGTTTTGAGACTTATTTTATGGCCCACATTATGTCCTCTCTTCATGATTCTGTGAGCACCTAAAAGAATATGTATCTGTTTTTGCTGGGTGGAGAGTTCTGTAATTGTCAGTTAGGTCAACTGGTTGATTGTGCTCTTCAAGTCTTGTACATCCTTACTGATTTTTAATTTATCCTTTTATTGAAAGAGGAATATTAACATCTTCATCTGTAATTGTTAATGTGTTTACTTCTCCCTGCAGTTCTATTAGTTTTTGCTTTGTGTATTTTGAGGTTCTCTCATAAAATGAATAAAGTTTAGGGTTGTTAGGTCATCCTGATTATCATTATGAAATATACATTTTGTCCTTGATAATATTCTTTGCTCTGAAATCTACTTTGGCTGATATTAATGTAGCTACTCAAGATTTTTTTGACTAGTGTTAGGATGGTATAACTTTTTTAAAAAAACTATCTGTATATTCATATTTAAAGTGTATTTCTAGTAGGCAGCATATAGTTTGGTATTTTAAAAAAAAAATCCAATTGCTGACTTTCAATTAGAAGGTTTAAACCATTTAATTTTATGAGATTATGAATATGATTATATTTGAACCTAGTTTTTTACTATTTGTTTTCTATTCTTCTCTTCTGTTCTCTTTCCCCTTTTCCCTCCTTTTCTGCCTTCTTTTGTATTATCTGAGAATGTTTTATGATTCCATTTTATCTGCTTTGTTGGTGTATGTATGGACTGGAATTGTGTCCCTCCCAAATTCATATGTTGAACCCCCAACCCCCAATGTGACTGTATTTGGATATAAATTAGATTGAATGAACTAATAACGGTGGGACCCTAATCTAGTAGAACTGTTGTCCTTACAAGAAATGGAAGGGACATCTGAGGTCTCTCCACGTAAGCACAGAGGAAAGGCCATGTGAGGACACAGTGAGAAGGTGGCATCAACAAGCCAGGAAGAGAGCCCTCACCAGAAACAGAAGTTGCCAGCATCTTGATCATGGACTTCCAGCCTCCAGTACTATGAGAAACTCAGTGTGTGGTTTAAGCCCCCCAGACTGTGCCATTCTGTTATGGTAGCCCAAGCAGAATAAGACAGTTTAGTGGCTAAAAATCTTTGCTCTGTTATTTTAGTGGTTGAGTTAGGATTTATGGTGTACTTAATTAAATATTTACTTTTAACTCTCATAGTCCACCTTCAAGTGATAGTACACCACTTCGTGATGGCATATGAACCTTGTAATAGTACATTTCTACTTCTCCCTTCCTAGTCTTTATATTGCTATTGACACACAGTTTATAATCACAAATGTTATAAGCAATACATATCATTATTATTGCTTTTGTTTAAACATTAAATTATTTCCTTAAAAAATTCCCAGACTCTTTCATTTTAATCCACAAATTCATTAGATGCATTAGCTGCCTTCCAAATCATTATAAATGACAGTTTTCCAAATGTCTCACCATTGTACATTGTAGGTCCCTGGTTTTCCAGCCTCCAATAACATTGTCCTTCATCCTCAGCCTAATTCCAAAGCCAGTGCCACATATTTTCTTTTTTGCTGTTCTTGTCTTTCATTTAAAAAAATTTTGGATGGCAGTACTCCAATTCTAGGTAGCAGTTTCTACATTAGCTTTGCCGGAGTAATAAAAATATTACACATAATAAAAATCTAAAGAACAAGAGAGCTTAAGATAATTATATTTTATCTGACATTAAAAACTCTATATCAACTTTTTATTAGTTAATATTTATTTGGTATATCTTTTTCCATCAGTATTTTCCTTATCACTGGTTTAGACTTGTATCTCTCTTACACAGTGTGTACCTGAATTTTAATTTAAAAATCCAATTGAAAAGTATCTGTATTTTAAATATTTTTTAATCCTCACCTGAGGATATGTTTATTGATTCTGGAGAGAAAGGATGGGGGAAAGAGAGAGGGAGAGAGAGACACACACAGACGGAGAGACAGAGAGAGAAACACTGATGTGAGGGAGAAACATTGATAGGTTGCCTCCTGTATGCACCCCAACAGGGGATGGAACCTACAACCTAGGTTTGTGCCCTGACTGGGAATCAAACCCACAAACTTTTGGTGCGCAGAATGATGCTCCAAACAACTGGGCCACCCAAACAGGGAAGAAAGTATTTGTTTTTTAATAAATGAATTAAATCCCATTTGCATTTATTGTGGTCAACAACATACTTGGGTTTCTTTCTGACTTTTTTGTTAGTATTTCCTATTTGTCATGAATTCTCTTTCCTTCTTCCTTTCTTTTCTTTCTCGGATTAATGGAGGTTGTTTTATTATCCTTGCTTTTCTCTGTTGGTATTGAAATTATATATTCTTTTTTCTATTCTTTTGGCAGCTATCCTTACATTGTCCTTACAAATTTATATTTTTCTAACAAAGTCTAAATTAATTCCTAATTCTTTCTTGTTCTTAAGCCAGACAAGGATACAAGTTTGCCTAATTCTCCCTCAGAACATCCCATTTGTTTCAAATAGTTATTATTATTTTTATAATTTGTACTCAATGTTACATTATATTTACCACAGCATTTTAGTGTTCCTTTTACTTACAATGCCTTTTTGCATCTAATTCCTCCATTCTGGGTTCATTTTTTTTTTTTTTTTTTTTGCAAAAGAGTGAAGACTTATGATTAGTAAATATTTTAAGTTCTTATATGTCTGAAAATATCCTTATCTCACCCTCACTCTTCTTACATTATAATTTTGCTGGATATAGAAATTCTAGGGCACAAAATTTTCTGTCAGAACATTGATGCTCCTACTCTGTTCTTTTCTCAGTCACTGTGGCAGCTGACGAGAAGTGTGTTACTGAGATCGCTGTTGTCCCTGTTGAGGTAACTAGTTCTTCCTCTCTCTTGCCTCTAAGAGTTTTGTAGTCTTGATTTTATCTAGTTTCACTGCAATGTTTCTATATTTCTTCATTTCTGGAAAATTCTTAGTCACTTTCTGTTGGCAAAATGTATTTCTGCCATCTTCCCCACTTTATTTGAGAATTCTTATCAAAATCATTTTCATCCATCTCATCTCTCTGGCTGTGCTGTGAGAGATTTCCTCACTTCTCTTTTCCAAATCAGCAATTCTCTCTTCATCTCCGTATAACTTGTTTTATAGTCATTTGTTTCTGTTTCACACATAGTATTTATCCTTCACCTCTTTTAGGATTTTAAACATACTGTTTAAAGTCTCTTTCATGCTGCTCTTTACCTGTAAATCTTGATTGTTTACCTATGTATGTGGCAGTTCTGATGCTCTTTATTTCTTTCTGCAGGTCCATATTTTCCTGTGGTTTTATTTCCGTCTACCTAAGGGACTATCTTTAACATTTCTTGTAGTGTAGGTCTGCTGGCAAAGAATTGCTTTTCAGCTTTTGTATGTCAGAAAAAAATCTTTATTTTTGCCTTCATTTATGGAGAGATCTGTTCGCTGGTTATAGAATTCTACGTGGACAGTTTCCTTTTTACTTTCAGTGCTGCACTCAGAGGCTGCACTGTCTTCTTGCTTGCCTTTTTCTCAATGAGAAATCTGCTGCTGTGATTCTTATCTTTGTTCCTGTATATACAGCATGTCTGTTTTACTCTGGCTGCTGTCAGGGTTTTCTTTTTTTACCACTAATTTTGAGGAATATGGTTAAGATATGTCTTGGTGTAGATTTCTTCATAGTTCTGTGCTTGAGGTTTATTGGCTTTTTTTTTGATCTGTGGGTTTAGGGCCTTTACTAGAATATTTTTAGCCATTACCATTTTAAATATTAAAAAAATTATATACTCCTTTCCTTTAGGGAACTCCAGTTACATTAGTCTGCTTTAAGTTGTTCCACAGCTCACTGATTCTTAGCTCTTTTTAAAAAAATGATGATGTTTTTCTCTGTTTCAATTTTGACAGTTTCTATTACTATGCTTTCAAGTACACTCATGGTTTTTCCTGCAGTGTCTAATCTACTATTAATCCCATCCAGGTAGTTTTCACCCAGACATTGTAGTCTTTACGTCTAGAAGTTCAACATGATTTTTTTTATGTCTTCCATGTTTCTACTTAACTTTTTGAATGTATGGAATACCCTTAATAATAACCATTTTTATGTCCATGTCTGCTGATTTTGACATCTGTGTCAATTCTGGGTAAGTTTCAATTTATTTTCTCCCCCACATTATGGGTGGTTCATATTTTCCTGCTTTTTTTGCATGACTGGTAATTTTTTATTGGATGCCAGACATTGCGGATTTTCCTTTATTGGATGCAGTTACTTTGAAACAGCCTGAACCGTTTAAGACTTGTTAGGCAGAACCAGAGCCCAGTTCCTCTGGGCCATATTATTCCCCACCAATGATGTAAGACCCTTCTGAATATTCTGCCTGAAGCCCTGTGAATTTGAGCTTTTCTAGTCTGGCTAGTGCAAACAGGCCCTGGGTACCTCTTTTTTTTTTTTTTCCTAATTATTTCAGGTAATTCTTCCCCATCCTGGGGTAGTTTCCTCATATACATGTTATGATCAATACTTTGATGAATACTTGAGAGAGACCTTCTGAAAATCTCCCGAGTTTTCTTTCTGTGCAGCGTTCTTCCGTACACTATTCTGTCTTGTGAAGTCTAGTGGCCTCAATCTCAGTGAACTTTTACATCCATCTTCTCAACTCAGGGAGACCCCTGGGTTACCACTCCCCGCACGGAACCCTGGAAACTCAAGGCAGTAAGCTGGAGTGTTTATAGAACTCACTTTATTTCCTGTGTATCTCAGGGGTCATGCTGTCCTTTGTTGTCTGCTGTCCAGTATCTTTAAAATGGTTGTTTCTTCTATTTTGTCAGTTTTCTTTTGGGGATGGGGTTGTTTCAATCAAGGAGTATATCTGGTTCTTGTTTTTCTATCTTGATCAGAAACAGAAGCCTCAAATCTTCTTTCCTTATTTTTCTTCCAACCTATTTAATTATTCTTACAGTTCTTTCTTTAACCCCATTGGGACCTCGAGTTCATGGAGCCCTCTCCTTTCTCACCATTCTTTGACACTGTCCCTTCATCACTTTCCTTCTTATGAAACTTGGATTTCAGTGATGCCTTTGCCAATATCCTCAATTCCTTTACCCCCCTGCTCATTTTAACCCTGCTAATTACATGGTAAAGTTTCAATATCTATATTTAAAGAAATGGTTAAATAAATGAATGAGAAAATAGAGCATAAATGTTAATTTCTGACAACTTTTGCCTATATTTTAAATCTGAACAATTAAAAATAATTATAGCTGTACAGTACTATGTCTCTTTTATCAGTGCAGATAATTATTGTACAGAGAGAACTGTTATTTTTTTAGCTTTATATATTTATTTTTTAAATATATTTTATTGATTATGCTATTACAGTTGTCCCATTTCTCCCCACCATTCCCCTCCACCCTGCACACCCCCTCCCACCCACATTCCCCCCCTTTAGTTCATGTCCATGTGTCATAAGGTCTTTACTTTCTACATTTCCCACACTATTCTTGCCTTCCCTCTGTCTATTTTCTACCTACTGTCTATGCTACTTATTCTCTGTACCTTTTCCCCCTCTCCTCCTCCCATTCCCCTGTTGCTAACCCTCCATGTGATCTCCATTTCTGTGTTTCTGCTCCTGTTGTAATGGTTTGCTTAGTTTGCTTTTGTTTTAGGTGTGATTGTTAATATTTGTGAGTTTACTGTCTTTTTACTATCCTATTTTTTATCTTCTTTTTCTTAGATAAGTCCCTTTAACAATTCATATAATTAGGGCTTGGTGATGATGAACTCCTTTAACTTGACCTTATCTGAGAAGTGCTTTATCTTCTCTTCCATTCTAAATGAAAGGTTTGCTGGATAGAGCAATCTTGGATGTAGGTCCTTGACTTTCATGACTTGGAATACCTCCTTCCAGTCCCTTCTTGCCTGTAAGGTCTCTTTTGAGAAATCAGCTGACAGTCTGATGGGAACTCCTTTGTAGGTGACTGTCCCCTTATCCCTTGCTGCTTCTAGAATTCTCTCCTTCATTTTAATCTTGGCTAATGTAATTATGATGTGTCTTGGTGTGTTCCTCCTTGGGTCCACCTTCTTTGGGACTCTCTGAGCTTCCTGGACTTCCTGGAAGTCTATTTCCTTTGCCAGACTGGGGAAGTTCTCCTTTATTATTTGTTCAAATAAGCTTTCCACTTGTTGCTCTTCCTCTTCCCCATCTGGTACCCCTATGATTCGGATGTTGGGATGTTTAAAGATGTTGTGGAGGTTCCTAAGCCTCTCCTCATTTTTTTTTTTTTTGAATTCTTGTTTCTTCCTTCTTTTCTGTTTGGTTGTTTCTTTCTTCCTTCTGGTCCACTCCATTGATCTGAGTCCCAGTTTTCCTCCCATCTCCATTGGTTCCCTGTGCATTTTCCTTCATTTCACTTAGTGTAGCCTTCATTTGTTCATCTAATTTGTAAGCAAAATCAACCAATTCTGTGAGCATCCTGATCACCAGTGCTTTGAACTGTGCATCTGATAGGTTGGCTATCTCTTGGTTGCTTAGATGAATTGGCTCTGGGGCTTTGATTTGTTCTCCTGTTTGAGCTATTTTTGGTGTTTTTTTTTTGTTTGTTTGTTTTTGCTTTTTGTTTTTTGGTTTGGTCAGGGTTATTACATAGTGAGGGGCAGAGCCTTAGGTGTTCCCCAGGGTGGGGCAACCCAGTCGCAGAGTTGTGATGCTGTATGTGGGGGTAGTGTCTGAGAGGGAACAATGGCATTTGCTTCACTCTTTCTCTCTTGGAATCCAGTCTCTTCTGCAGCTTCCCCTGCCCCTGGGTTATCTGCATGCAAATGTGAGACCGCCTGGTCAGCCAGCCACCTGGCGCAGCTCACTGGGTCTGCCTGTTGCTACCGCATGCCCAGGGTCCGCTAGCCACCGCCTGTGCACCTGAGGTCTGCTAGCCGCTGCCTGCATGCCTGGGATCTACCAGCTGTTGCTGCCTGTGCACCAGGCCCATCAACCTCCAAATTTTCCTGCCTCGACTCTGCCCCTCTTACCGGTCTAGATGAATGGTTGTTGGACTTCCATACAGTTCAATTTTCTATCAGTTCTGGTTGTTTTCTTGTTTCTAAATCTTTATTGTCCTTAGTTTTGGTTGTGCGAGGAGGCACAGTGTGTCCACCTATGCCTCCATCTTGGCCAGAAGTCCTTATCCCTTTTTATTAATATCATTTTCTCAATTCTACATTACTTAGGATGTATGCTTATTGATTTTTTTCCCCAGTAAAAGTCATACTTCTGGGTTTCACTTAAGCCAGTAATAGAAAAACAATGTTTAAGCATGAATAAAATTTAGAGATAAGTCCTATTACTTTCTGATTTTAAAGATGAGTAAACTGAGGTTTTGAGAAGATAGATGATTTCACTAAAATATTTTTCAAAGCCAATACCTAGTCAATAGAATTAAGACCTAAACCAAATTTCCTGGCTACCACTCAGGTTCTTTCCACCCCATTACAGTGCTATATTTTCTTGCCTGGTCTTCTTGTGTCTAATACCCTCTGTTTAAAGACAGTTTGAATGTGGTTTACCGAAGGGCTGGCCCTGGCTCCCCAGTAATACCATTAGCTACTTAATAATAATGGCATAACCATGTGATTTCTAGAACAAGGTCATTCAATCATATGCCACTACTTATAACAGGAGCAAAGTGGCACATGGATCACGTTCTTACACTTAGGTGAAACACCCTTTCCAATAACATTAGTCAGTGACTTTGCCATAGGTGATTCAATAAGTTCCCATCTGTAGCACCACTCTGTACAGTGTGATGCCAGATGCCAGGAGAGAACTCTGCAGGTTAGCATATAAATAATGTAATAAATTAAGCTCTAAGACATGCCCCTATAGAATATTGCAGAATATTGCACCCCCCAATTGGTTCCTTAAGTATGAAAAAAAGTTTCAAGAAGAACAAGAAGGCTTCTCACTTTTATACTCTGACTAGGCATTGATATTAGCACCGACCCAATATATATAGGGTCTAATATTGCATCATGGCCAGGATCCAGTGGGAATTAGGCAGAGGAAGTAACAAAAGACAAACAATGAGTTAAACATGAATAATGTCACTTCAGTGTATCTGTTTAAAATTCTCTCTGCCTCTCTCTTTCTCTCCCCCTCCCTTACAAACATACACACAATCTGGCTGAATAGATCCAAAATTTGAAAATCTGAGTTAGAGCTAAACTGTAAACTATTTGCAAATATAATGTAATGTTAACTGCTAATATAGTCATTCTGATGTCACTAAATATTTCCAGCTCTCTGACTTCTAGACACAGAACTTAAATTAGTTTTCTGGCCCCTATTGGTTGAGTAGGGCCATGTAACTAGTTCTGACCATGGATACTGAGCCATTTCCAGGCTGGATCATCTAGTTGTGAGTCAGGATCCTTCAAAATTCTCTTTCTGTCTGAGATGGTAATTGGTAACTTTAGAATCTGGTGTATCAGCCAGAGTCCCTGTTCCCTATGATGAACAGAGCCCCCGGACAACCCATAACGAACATGCAGTGCTGCAAGAAATAAATCCTTATTGTTTTAAGCCCCCAGTATTTTTTAGAGTTGTTGTTTTTTAATCACAGCATGACCTAACTTATTCTGATAGATACATCTGCTTTCATTCTCTCCTCTGGATGAAACTGTCTTAGGGACGGATATTGGTAGGAGTCCAGGAACACTGAGAGAGTGAGTGGCAGGGAAGATAAAGACAAGAGAGGGGCAGAGATGCAGTGGGGCCATCCTAAGACAAATGTAGACATATACAAATTAAATGTAATTTGGGCAGGCCTACTGGATTTTATTATTGTTGTGTTACTACTCTTACCATGATTATTATCATTCGTGTTTTAAAACCCTGCAGATCACTGCCATTACATGCTATGACTCGTCCTTGGTGCTGGGTAGATACAGAGGGAGGAGAGATCATTACAGCTTTGGGGCCTCTCAGGCTAATGCAATAGTTATCCCTATCACGCACAGTGTGAACTTTCTTTGAGTATTTATGTTTTCTCTCTGTCAATTGGACTATACAATTATTTTAGTGAAGAACCATATCTTATATTCTTTTTGTGTACTTTTGGAACAGCCTTAAAGCTCAATAAAATCAAGCTGAAAGCCAGCTTCACTTGCTATCAGGAAATTGGCATTAGAACCCATTATTGACAACATCTCTTGGGCTGACGGACAACAAGGGCATCAACTCTCACATTTTCACTTCCTAGGGCTTTAGGAATGCCTAATGCGAATCATGAGCACAGGGATGGACCAGGGCAGAGAGGAGGAGTGCATTTTCAATAGCACTGTCTTTCGAACTTTACCCCTTCTTATTGGCAACCGATTCACTGAAGCAAACCAAATGAGAGACATTTTTAAAATATGACTTCTCATAGCAATTGTTTCATTTTTGAGGGTGTTGTGCTTTGTTGGTTTGCTGCTTTTCCTTTTTCAATCTTTTCGTTTGCCATTCTTAATCAGAAATGATCTACAGAAGTCAATTTGTACTTCTAAAAACTCGTGGGTGGGGTCCTGGCTGGTGTGACTCAGTTGGTTGGAGCATTGTCCTGTAAAGCGAAAGGTTGTGGGTTTGATTCCCAGTGAAGGCACACACCTAGGTTCAGGTTCAATTCCTGGTTAAGGTGTATACAGGAGGCAACCAATTGATATTTCTCTCTCACATCGATGTTTCTCTCTCTCCCTTCCTCTCTTTCTAAAAGCAATGGAAAAATGTTCTTTGGTGAGGATTAAAAAGAAAAAAAAACAACTCATGGGTAGGGAATACAATAAAAACTGTGTTGAACCCTGGATGGATGGCTTAGTTGGTTGGAGTGTTGTCTCGTACATCAAAAGGTTGCAGGTTCGATACATGGTCTGGGCACACACCTAGGTTATGGGTTTGATCCCCAATTGGGGCACATGTGGGAGGCAACCTATCGATGTTTCTCTCTTACATCAATGTTTCTCTCCCTGCTCCCTCTCTAATCAATAAATACATCCTTGGGTGAAGACTTAAAAAAAAACCCATTGTCTTTAGAGATGAGTTGCTATTTATTAGACTCCTGAAATGTTAGTGACCAAAACACACAGTAGTTTCCCACACCTGGCTGTGCACCTGGGCTTTGACTGTTCACTTGCTTCTTTGAATATTAGTCTTGGAGCTTTGCTTAGTTTTCAGTTGCTTTCCCCATTTATCAATCCTAGCCCTCCATTCCAAATTTTAACTCTGCCTATCAGATCATGCACCAAACCTGTCTTCTACTCTTGCATTATTTGGAAATCAAACAGCACGCTCCTTCATTTTGCTAAATATGACACTGTTCTGTAGGGCACCTTCCCACTCCCTGGTAGTGCAATGAAGGCACTTGCCTACTGGTCTGGTTGCACTAAAACTGGAGAATATTTCTCTCTGTATTTCTGCACATGAAGGAGGTTGCCCTTGCTCTACATACTGTGTGATTGTACTTGCAGTATGTACTATGTTCCTGGTGTTACTATTGGCAGTGGGGATACAGCAGCGAAAGTGCAGACAAGAACCACTGCTCCCAAGGAACTTACTCTGTAACAACGGCACATTTAATTACTAGTACGATCTGACATGGATCCTACAGAGCTACACTAGTTCTTCATCTGCTTATATCTACACACAAGTTCAAGTTCAAAGTTTTTACATCCTACAGATGAGGTCTGTGTCATGTTGAAAACCAAATTTTTATCACAACAGGCCAAAGGATGATTGACTTATACCAAATACGGTCAGAACACCTCTGCTGAGCACATGTGTTGATCCAAATAAATAGAAAATAACCAAATGCCACCACTGATTTCTCACAGCCACAGAGGGAATGCCAGTTTGTTTCTCATGACACCATTTGGCTCCTGGACCAAGACCTGAGCTAGAATGAACGTGTCCCATGCAGCTCTTTCCTGGAGGAGCTACTAACCCATTGGTAATTTTTCTATACAGCTATGACAGACAACTCTCTGGATTTAGTGTTGCAATGTATCTGTCCAGAGATAAGGCTTAGCATTTGGTGAAACACAATGAATTACACAATGAATGGAAGGGTGTGTGTTGGTACTCCGAGCTCCTCTCTCATTTGGCTTCAATCTCAAAAGTTTGTCTTTTGAGGACATACTGATGCAGCTGGGAGGAGACAGCCAGCTTCTCCTTAACTCCCAAGTCTGCTGCTTAAGTTTAACGGGTCCTGAGTTAGGTTTGGGAAGAGGAAATGGGAAAGCTGCATTTACACTACAACTCTAACTAAGCATAATTTCTGCTGTCTGGGTTGAACATATCTATTATGCAGGCCCAAGACTCTGACATGAATTCTTGCATCTCCTCACTGAGTTTCCTGGGGCCCTCTGCTCTTTGTGATAAAGAACTCTGTGCCCTTATACTGGTGACTGGGGTTTGCCCCAAACAGATGGTTGGAAACTATTCTTCCTGCTGCTGCTGGACCTTTATCAAGCTAGACTTGAGGGGCCCTGCAGTCTGCTGAGAATTAAGGGAGGTAACCAAACGGAATTCATATTTTAAACCATTTAAGGACAAAACAAATACCTTGTCCCACTCCTCAGAATCTGCAATGACCCATTTGAGCTTTCTGACAGTTTTGAATAGTATATTCCCTAAACTCTTGGTTCTTAGATTCATTTTATACTTGGACCATACCTGGATTTATTTTCAAGAATCTCACAATGTGAACTCTGAGGGATGTTTGATCACACCATAGGTGAGGTCCTCATCACTCTGAATGAAATCCAGATTCCTCTAACCTAGGCTAATACTATATCAGAAATGCTCCCTTTCTCCCCCGGTGGAGGCTGGGGGAGTAGTCTGGGGTCCCGCTTTACTTCTGGGGCATATTGGTGGGTACCTTCTTGGCTCCAATGGAGACTAGAAGCTTGGGGGAGAGACCATCTTACCTGAGAGATCCTGCCTGTTCCTAGATAAGACGACTCCTCCCCAAGTCTTCATGGTGTTTTTGGAAGTAATGAAGAAAGATTTCTAAAACCTTGTGTGTGCTCCTAGCAGGGGAGTGTGCCCCTCCAACACTCTTAGCACTACCATTGGCCTTGAGACCATTTGGACTAATTTCATTACCCTCTATGTCCCTGATTATGTCTGTCATGGGAACTTGGGTCCTCCCCTCACCACATGCCTGCAGCTATATTTTTCTCTATAGCAGGTATCATCTGGCATTTTATATATTTTACTTGTCTATATTCCCATGAGGATGTTAGCTCCATGAGGGTCAAAATTCTTGTCTTTTTATTGTTGTTGTTGTTGTTCTTGTCTAGCATAGTGCCTGGTGCATAGTATATATTCAATAAATATGTGTTGAATACATGGCATGATGGATATCTAGTATTATTAAGAGTCAGTAATTATTAACAATATCCATTCTCTTGCTTTTTTGGATGAATGACTCCTGATTGATCCCTGAGGATATATTAGCCTCTCCCATAATCTCTGATAGCTGAGAGGACCCTCTAGAACCCAAATCATCACATTACTTTGGGTATAACCCTTGACACCCCTAGAGACCAATGTGTCCAATGTCTATTGATACTATCCTATCTCAACCCCCTGCCCCCACCCTGACCTCTGCTGGCATATGCATTCTTTTATAAGACATTTAATCCAGGAGAAATCAATTAGCCAGATTTCTGACAATTATAGCCAAATCTAAGGTCTAGGGCATGATGGGAAAATGGCATGTGCAATCATCTTTGTAAGACTATCAGACTAATTCGGCCAATTATCTTACCACTTTAATTTTTGAAAAATGCCTTCCTCAGAGGCCAGAAATGCTGGATTGATGACTTCTCCTAGGCTCCGCACCTGCCTGGCCTTAGAAGCAATCTTGTGCTGTGCCATTAAGCTGGAATGTCCCCACTTATATTTTGCTACACCAACCAATCAATCAGACCCTGCAAGGGCCCCCCTCTTTAATGATCGATTCCATTTCTAAGCATGCCTGCATGGCCTTGCAGGGTGGACAGGGCATACTTAGACCATTTTTGATAGCCTGGCCTTGAGGCCTATACCTATGACTTTCTAAAAAGTTTGTTGATTAGATAGTCCCAGAAACACCAACAAGTAAAGCAATATGTCAGTATTTTCAATACCAAATGAAAACGCAAAAAGAATCTGGGAAGTACAAAGCCTCATTTACATTGCCAACTTCTAGCTGGCCTTGAAGAACTTAACTGTGCAAATCAATTTCATCACCAACTTGCTCCTTTCAAGGCCAAGATGCCCATGTAAGTCCTCATGAATCTAGGAGATACCAGAGCAACACCTGGAATGACATACACGTGGGTCACTCTGAGCGAGAGCGCCACACCAGTGACATCTAAATCCTGCTTCTACATCATCAAGGTTTCAGTCCCCATCCCCACCCTGGTACCTCCTTTCACCTTGGTGTGCCATAGCCACCACCCAGCAGAATTTAGCACTGCCACATCTAAAAACTCCATACTAAGCTTGGGTGTAAGGCTCATTAAAAGGTCACCATCAACAAGCACCAGAGTCCATGGACATCCTTACAAATAAAATAACAATCCTTATTCTACCATCCCCAAAACTCAAAAGCAGATACAGAGACTCTCTCCCCATTACTGCTATTTTGAAACCCTCTAAATTCTCCCTGTTGCTCCCACTATCCATGTCCATATACCCATTTTAGGCCTGGCTTTATTATCATGCCACTAGCACCCTTGATGGTCATTGGTTAGCCTGGACACAGCACCTGTGCTGTGAAAATCCTCTCCGGGTTGCAGAGGCGTGAGAAATAGGATGCAAAGGACACCTATGAGATCCAGCTTCATATCTGCCCTGAGTCCCTGTCTTGGAATTCCACTATTCACAAAGCCCAACCTAAAGCAGAGTGGAGTCAGAGCCTGAGCAGCTCCTTGCAGGTGCTGAGGGAGTGACAGCTGATGCACATTCCTGGGAGGCAGGTGGGTCAGAGGTATTTCTTCAGCTGCTTGGTCACCAGAACTATATGCTCGTCCTTATTTTCTGACTGTGTTTTCGGTTTTCTAAACTTGCCTTCCTATTGGGATTATGAATTTAAAGGGCTCACATACTCATGCATACACGCATTGTTGGATTATTGTCTGCATCTCTTCTCACAGATTCTCTCATACCAACCCAACTAATTGAACCCTTTATATCCCACCCACCTCCCCCAATCCAACCTGTTTTCTTACATGCCCAGTTCCTGTGTTGCAGTGAACATGAACTATTTGTTTTTAAGGAATACAGCATCATTTTTTTACAGCATACTTTAGACTCTAAAACTCAGCAATAACACATTCACACTGGATCTTTCATCAATATGGAACTTCTGATCATCCAAGCTTTAAGACCCTTACATATTTAATTTGTTATAATGCACATGTACAGTATCTACAGCAGATTTTAGATTCCACTGCCCCGTTGTTACTGGGCCTTGGGCTGCTGGTGCAGATCTCCACGTGTGCTCAGAGCTACAGAGTGGAGCCTCTGCCTCACTCCACTGTTTTCTTCCCAGTTACGTTTCCTTTCCGTTGTGGTGAATCTAAGTCATCAATTAGCTTTATTTGAACACAAGGTGAGTACGGAGAATAAAAATGGGGAGAAGCTCACATGGGTTTATAATCTATATCTAGAATATATTTGAATGTTGATATTTCTACTTCATTCAGAGAGTGAATCTACTACATTCTTTGAGGACAGGATTATATCTAACTCATTTTTATAGCCTATTCAGTGGCTCTTACAGGGTTTGGTACACATTTGGTGCTTAATAGATGCTTACTGAACCAATGAGTCGTCCCAATGGCAGTACCAGAGGAAGATGTGAAAATATCAGTGGGTTGAGAGAACAATGAGGACAGTTTCAGAAATTAAATTTCTACAACCTTAAGCTCCTGGATGGTCAGAAACAGAATGGAGGCTGAAGAGAGACAGCTCATTGTAACCCATGGGTCACTGTGAGATTCAATGGGAGACCAGAGGGATCAGTGCAGAACTGAAGAAAACAAGCAGAAGGGCAAGTGCTGGAATATATTTTTCATGTCCATGATTTTTTTTGTCTTTTTAAATATCTGAAAATGTAATACCCTGGCCATCACATTTAGTAAAATCCACTTTCATTTTGCTGTGAGTTTTAGTGACACAGAAAATTTTCAATCATCTCTATTAATGGGATGGAAGCAATGGTACATATAATCCAAATGCCATTTCTATTTGACTTTGGAAAGTATTAGGTGTGCTTTCCTCCAGCAGGTTTGCTTTCATAATGATTAGTTCTAGCTTAGGCTAATGCTAAAATGAGCAGTAGAAGAGTAGAAATGTGTTTATGGCAGACAGAACTCATGCAGGGCCTAGTATTTGCCACAGTTAATCAACCGCATGAGTAGTCTATTTGCAACAAGTGGGATTTTGAACAGAGCAACAGGCAAAGAGTGACTACACATCCTGATTTTAAGGACTCAGGGGCAGAAGCTCCAGGAGAAAGCTGGGGCTAGTGTTATGAAAAGTGTTGAAGAAGAAAGAACGCTGAGTTAAGTGTGAGGCACCCGGGGTTCTCATCCTTGATGCCCAAGGGAGGTCATATGATTTTGTTTCAATTTTCTTATCTATAAACTGTAATAATGACACCTCTTTTGCCTACCTAACAGGTTAACTGCGTAAAAAGAAAGTAGAGGACAAAGGGCTTGTAAAAGTATTAAATGCTAGGAAAATGCAGAGCGCTGATAGATAATCAATAAAATGTTGTTGTCACCACCATTTCAGGATCCGTTCTTTGCCCTGACTTGTCAGTGCTGGGGGGTCTTGGGCTGTGGCTTCTGAAACTTACCCCAGCTAGAAAAAGAGTCATATTTCTTAAGTAGCCTGCTCTTGGGATAGCTACTTTGATAAGATCCATAGATCCTAATGAATGGATGCATCCTTTCTCATATAATAGTTTAACTTTTTACAGGGATTTAACAGCTATAATGGCTTAACCTGGTGGCTCTGAAAGTGTGGTCCCTGGAGGAGCAGCCCCAGCACTGCCTAGGAATTTGTTAGAAATGCAGACTCACGGATCCACCCCAGACCTACTCAACCACATACTGGTAATGCGGACTAGAAATCTGTGTTTTAACAAGTCCTCTGGTTGATCGTGATGTGTATACAAGTGTGATGACCATTGTTTTAGCTCAAAGGAAAAAATGGAAAGGCTTGGAATTGGCCTCTAGGATGTGCTACTGAGAAGCCTGTACTTTTCTGAAGGAGGCAGAGGAAGGTTTATGTGACTTTTCAAATCATACTGCACATGTGACTATGTGTGTGTGTAAAGTGATAACCTGGAACGTCATTTTCTCAGGGAGATCTTTTCCCAACCACATGCTCCCCTACCTCTGGGCACTCTCTCCATCCCTTTCTTGATTTATTTTTCTTTGTAGCATTTATCACCTTCTACAATGGCGTGTTATTTACTTGTTTATTGTCTGTCTCCCTCAGGTGGCACACATGCTGCACAAGGGTAGTCCCTTTTGTTCATTGCTGTGTCCCCAGCTCTGAGAACTGTACCTGGCACCTTGTGAGCCCTCAATAAATATTCATTGAATTAATGAGTGAATAAATGATGGCTGAACCTGGGAGATGAGAAGATATTGGGGTCAGACCAAAATGCTGCAAGCATCCTTCTTTGGCAGTGCTGCTACAGCACGGAGCCTTGCCTCTCTGTTCCTACTTTCGGGTCTAGAATAACTCTGCAAACAGGGCTTGGTAAATGCCATCCTCAGGGGTTTCTTTCACTGTACTGTTTATCATTACAAAATATGCCATTTGATTTTTCTTAGGTATGGGGATAGTGTACTGATTGATCAACATGTTTATATGGTTGGCCGGGGTTAGGGGCTAGTCTAGGGGTATGTAACAGGTTAGAGTGTGACATGGTGGGGAAAAAAGTTGTCTATGAATAAAAATTATGAGTCCTGAGTTCCAGTCCGCATCCTGCCCCTAGCTTGCTATATGGGCTTGGGCAAACTACTTAGAATTTCTGGGTCCCGTTTCATCTTTTGACCTCAATGATCTCCAAGGTCCCTTCCAGTTGTAATTACATATCCATTCATGTGTTACCTGATTAATGTCTGTCCTTCTGCTGGTAAGCTCCATGAAAACAAGGGCTGACTCTTTACATATCTGCCCCCCTAATTCATAATGCTTAGCACTGCAGGCATTCAAATATTTGGTGAGTGGGCACATCCCTATGGAAACCAAATGGTGATCTCAGCCTCACTAGCCTGTGCTCTACACAATGAAATCCCAGGGATGTGGATGTGGGTTGCAAAGACCCTGGCGCAGAAGGGATCTCCAGCTGCACAAGAGCCTGAGCTGGCTTTACCTCTCTCCCAACCCCCTGGGCTGAGAGGTTGCACAGCTCACTAAAGTGAGGACCATGGCAGTGTGCAGTGGAGAGCCCAGTCTGGGCAGTGCGCCATCCGATCTGTGGTTTAAGAAAGCATGGGTTTGGGGTTAGGGACCAAATCTCAATCACAAATCTGCTATTTTCTAGCTTTTTGAGACTGTACAAGTTATTTATTTCCCTTAGCTTCAGGCTCTTCATCTGGCAAATGAAGACAGTACTGCCTGCCTCTCAGGATGGTTGTGAAGATTAGAGAAGATAACATATATCAAGTGCTTTTCCAGCTTCTGCTCTGAGAAAGGTGATCAGTGAATGGAAGCCCCCTTGTCTGGTTTTGCCTTCACTGCCCCTTTGTAAGGTCTCCAACAATGCCTCCTTTCCCAAAGAACTGGCCTAAGTTGTTACTAGCCCGTGGCGGTGCCCTCACCTGTCTGGCTGAAGGGGGATAAAGACTGGGATAAAAAGTGCTTCTCAAAATAACTACATTTGGAAATACATATTTTCTCCTTTTGCTTCCAGTTTGCTTAATGAGATTTTGAGATTTGTAACTTTCTATGGTGCAATTCTGTAAATAAAATTTAACCATTAATTACCATTTAAACTTGCTGAGATGTATCACTGAACAGACAGAACTTGAACTTCCGTGCCTTTGTCTCTCCTTCCACATTGCTCCCTCCCGTGTTCCCTGGCAGATTGATTTATTATACTCCTGTTCCCCCCGCCCTGCCTCCTCCACTCCCCCTACTCTTCACCACACTCATCTACTACATATGCCATCTTTATTCTGGAAAATAAGTTCTGCTGCTAGGCGACCAGAAGACAAAATTACTGTGGTTGACATAATTCTTATTAGTGATTGTAATTGCAGTGGTGCTGCCATCATGCCAGATGGACGCTCGATGGCGTCTGTCCCCACCTAGACAAATCTTTCCAGAAAATGGGATGGGGTGGATTCTTGGTAGAAAATTAAGGGCCTCAGCACTCAGTAGAAAGTATTTATAAATCACTGTATATCAACAGCCTGCTTTAGAATCATTTTATTAGAACACATTCAAGAAAGTGACATATGGAAAAAAGACAGCAGCAATTCTCAGTCATGCAAATGCCCGTGTTAAGGTTCTCCATTGGATTTAATTCAAGTACAAAGACAGTCCTTTCCTGAGCCAGGTGCAATTCCAGAGAATGACACTTTGAATTGAGAGCGCGTTTCCTCCTCAAAGTTCAGAACACTGAACAAGTCCCATCCTCACAACAAGATTGTGAGATACATAGAAGTGTAAACTTTCAAGATTTTAAGGAACCCTTTACCCAGCCCTCCCCCACAACCCAGCTGGGGGAAATAAGCCCAACTTTGGGATCTCTTAGAAATAAGGTTTAGTCTACTGAAAATAAAGCAGTGGGACTTAAAAAATTAGAAAATGAATATACATATATATATGTAATGGAATCATCTTTGCCTCTTGCCTTAGTGTGTGGTTCCCAGGAAACTCTGTATTAGGGGTTGGGGCTCTCTCTTAAGTGTTTCAGAAGCTGAAGGACTTTTTTTATTCTTTAACTTTTTATTATGAAAAATTGCAAACATATACAAAAGTAGAGAGAATGGTAAAATGAATGCCCATGTACACACCATCTAGTCTCAATGATCAACATGTCCCCAGAGTGTTTCATTGATTTCTTCTCCTACTCCCCATTCACCCCCTAAAAGGATAATCTGGAAGCAAGGGAAGGCTGGGAGGGTGGGCTTTGAACCAGAGACCTCAGGAATGAGTGGGGTTAGGAAGGAAACTGGAAAATCTTGACAAAACCTGGGTAGGCTGAAGCAGATAGAACATTTGTTGGGGAACTGTTTGTGGCCAACGTTTGGGAACAGCTAGAGTTAACCCTCTTCTTCTCTGCCATAAACTATCCATTCTTCCTCCTTCCACTTTCTCATGATGTGGGGCAGGCAGGCTAGACTGGAACAATGGGACTTTCCACATTGAGGGTGACTGACAATAGAAACGTTCACCCAGGAGAAAAACTCCAGAGACAAGTATCTCCCTCTAATGAACCTGCCCACTCACACTGTAGACCTCTAGGGCAGGGAGGGCCTGGGGTACCTGGTGTTCAGATTGGGAGCTGGGGGGCGTACCTTAGGTCATGAGGCCTCTCACAGTTCCCTACCGTCCCACCACTTTAGACTTTTGAAAGAAGCCTGGCAGCCTCAAATTGAACCCAACAGAGAAGCAGGGAGCCCTGAGGGGTGAGCCCATGGCCTGGGTGGGCAGATTTTGCTTGAAACATGTTGCCCTCTGAGCAAAGGCTGTACCCCACACCAGCCCTGTCAGAGTAGTCTCAAGAGAGGTGGGTGATGGGAGTCCAGGTGGGAGGTCTCAACGGCGGCACGGCTAACCCGGAGAGCTGCAGGGACAAGTCCCAGGCTGCGCGTTAAACGTAAGTGGAGAAAGGATCTCCAGGTCCCAGGTGCCACCGAGGAGCAAGGTTGCCATCCTGTTAAGAAAAGGGCCGGGGCTCTGTGATTTGCATATGACTTTGCAAAACTTTGCATGAGATCACGTAGCCCTTTATAGAAAACAGAAATCATCAGTGCAACCTATTGTATTTCTAGCAACCCAGTGCACAGAGTGCAATGTGGCAAATGTACAATCATTTTGTAGAAGAGGTAATGGAGTAGGCAGCGCTCTCTAGGACATTCCTTGGTGTGAATGCTCAGAAGCAGCCAACCAGGTCCAGGATCCAGATGAGGACTGCTGACTGGCTACTTGGGCTAACTTTGCTAGGGCTTGGATCCATACATTGTTCCTTGTATTAGCTCCCTGTAGGACAGACCTGCCATGACTTCCCAACGTCCCAGGCATAGAAACAGGAGTAGAGCCAGGAATAATATAAACAGAGATGCATTAAATATGAGGTCTTAGTGGCAGTGATCGTTAGTATTTTATGCCTTTTTGTAGTTTTCCTGTTTCAACCCTTTCAGGGTTCCCATGCCCCACCAACAAGTCTTGCTATGGCACTCAATTGGGGGGAAAACTCAGAAAAGTTTACCCATGTATGTAGTAGATCTTTAGCAGTGATAGACCTAAAATTTATTATTTTCAGTGTTTCCAGGGTTCACAGCATATGGTAATCTGTGATTTTTCTGAGTCATGAGGCTAATTCGCATAGGCTGCAAGGCCAGTCGAGGGAATGGGCCACTGAGTGAGAGAGGGAGCAAAGGATGGGCCGTGATACAGACCCAGCTTCCATAATCCAGTACGATTACAGCCTCTCTGCTGGGCTGTCTGAAGTGATGAATTGTTGTTTGTTTAAGAACAGTGGTCCCTCAAAGAAAGTCAACTTCTAGTGGAATTGGAGGAGTGGCTCCTAGCCAAGAGAAAAGTTCAAGATAAAAAGCATGATCTCACATATGACTGTGGCTCAGCTTGCCATGTCAAAGGCTCCGTCTCACTTGCCACATAGAAACAAGAAAAACAGTTTGAAACTCTCTTAGTAAGAACTCCAGCAGGGCAAAAACTGTTCATTAAGGGAGAGAAAACACTTTAGCATCAAGTTCAAATTGTGGTTACCCTGAGCTGTGAGCAAGACAGAGGATACTTAGGATTCAGAAGACAGATGAGATACTGAAGAAAGCCAGGAGCTGTATGCATGCATTTGTGAAGTAACTCATAGTGAAGGCAGTGTGGCCACTGAGCTCACATTTGCTGGGGAACAAGCTCTATCTAATTTCATGTTGTGTTATATTCATGGGGGGTCTGGGGGGGACGTGGCATCAGCTGTCTGGATTAGCTAGTCTCCTCCATCAAAATTCATCATCATTTCCAGTGTATAGTTTATAGATGTGCTATAAGGGCTATAGAATTTATTTTAGTGGCAGAATTTAATAGTTTTAGAAACATTAGTTTGACATTCTTTATGCAGTTGTTAAAATTCTTAAGGGGAGAACAGTTTTAAAAATATTTTATTGTTGTTTTTATTAAATCTAATTTATTCATTATTTTATTATCCTTATTATTAATAGTTAATGTTTACTGAATGTGTAGCACATGCCAAGCAAAGTTGTGAGTGTTCGGCATGCATCGTTACACATGTGTTGCACCACACCTTATGGGGTGGGTAATACCATTACTCCCATTTTGCAGACTGAAGCACTGAGAGGTCCTGCCCAGGATCATACAACTGGCAAGTGGAGGGGCTGAGCTCTGTACCGAGGCTGGTTGGACTCAAAGCTATGCTTACCCACTAAGTTATGCTGTCTCTTGTATAGGAGAATCCATCTGCAAAGTGGTATTTGTCTGTTTGTATGCTTGTGGATGCCAAAGGTCTCGGAAAGCACCCCTCACGTATTTTGAGGACCTAACTTATCCTTGAGGACCTAACTAGAAGTGTTTTGAGTCACTTCATTATATGTATTCATTGGGTTTTGCATTCAAATCGCATCTCCTCTTAAACCTCAAGTTGTGACTGTCTCTGTGTTCCTGCAAATCTGTCTGATGATGGTTTAACACGTGAGACACATGAGAAACAAATACATACAGGCCAACTGGACACTTGTTCTCTCAAACACAGGGGAAATATAGACACTTTTACATAGGAAGCCATTATTGTGCAGAGCCCAGTTGGTACCCTGAAAGCGGTATTAGCATCAATGCACAGATAAAATGACAGTTGTTCGAAATCTTATTGAGATATACATATATTTTTAATTTGGCCTAGGAAAGGGCTAGTGGGAAAAGTTTAAGTGAACGGGTGAAAAAAAGAAGGCCATTAAATTTTTTTGAAACACAAATGATTTCTATTACTTAGAAAATAACCCTTAGCTCGGCAACCACCTATATCATCCATATCTAATAACCTTGTATCTTTGGCATTCTGATTCCCTAGGCCAAGGTAGGCTCAGGAATAGCTTTTTGAAATATTTCCCTGGTTTGGGGAAATCTTCGCACAGAGGCTTTTCCAGATCCCAACTGTTCTATCACCGGGAAACCTAAGTTTTGCAGCGTTTCAGCTGCATTTCTGCATCTGCCGGCACATGTTGCCCAGAAGCCCTGTCTTCACCACCTTCCACAAAGAGCAAGAATCAGTGAGACCCACTTTGACAGGAGTGGCTTTTATTAACCAGACATGCTTTGTGTGGAGGGAGAAGGGTCTATGCTGAGATTTCCCCCACGTCCCACTCTTCAGGCACAGACCCCTTCCTGTCACTACCTTACACACTGTGTTAGTTAGTGGACCGTGGGTCCCGTTTTAATACTAGACACTCACAACATGAGTTTTCTGAGCTACAGAGAGATGTCCTGCCAACGTTGGGCATACAACAGACACCGTTGGACACCCAGTGAAATAAAAATAGCCACAAATAGGGAACATATTTATTATATTATGGATTTATACTTTTTCTTGTTCCACAAAGAGTTTGGGGCAATTTTGCACTATGTTTTTAAATGCATCTTCAGTTGACTATATGTTCTGCATATTTCTGTCTGATGGATTAGCAAATCAGTGAGGCAAGGGTATGTCCGTATTACTACTCCAATGGCGAAGACACAATGAACAGCCTCCTCTAAACTCCTGACGCATGCCTTGCTCTGCTAGGCACAGAGGCAGCGAGTGACTGACACACGCAACACATGGAACACAGAATGTTTTTGGAATTTTAATTCAGGCGTGTTTCATTCAGTGGATCAGAAAAGGGGAAACAATAGGACTCACACCTTTTGGGCCTACATGTTACTTTGCGTGTTTTTGCCTGAATCGTCCAACTGTTTTCTTTAGTGGACTTAGCCAGCAGAAGGCAGTGTGCACAGTAGATGCCAAGGAAAGACCTGGGCTCAAGTCTCAGCTCTGCCACTTTCTGGCTGTGTGACCCTGGGTGAGTTATTTAACCTCTCTGAGTGACATTTTCTGCAAAATGAGGATAATGATACTTACCTCGACCAACTGTTGAGAGGATCAAATGAGAGAAGCAAATGAGAGATTGTATATGAAATGCCAGGCTCATATTAGGAGTTAGGAAGAAAGGCAGAAGGCAGTTGTTAGCGCCAGTGGTTTATGCCATGGGTAATTTCTTTGCAGGCCGCCTCTGCACTTTAGTTGGCCTGCCTAATTACAGCAGGGACTTACGATGGAAAAGACTGTGTCTCTCCCATTAGATGGGTGGAAGGGCAGAGCCCTTGGTGGGGACTTGTGTGCTGTTTGTGCTCCTCCACCTGGGATTTCAAACTAGAGCTCGGACTGGAAATTTTCAGGATATAGCCATCAGAACTAAAGCTGAGGTGCAGAACAGTAAAAATACTGAATTGTGGATATGTAAGAGATATTAAAAAAAACTATGAAATGTATTTTCAGCTTAGCTGTTTTTCAAGGATTGATCTTGTGACCTTATTTGTTCTTTCATGCTTTCTACTCTGCCTGAAGGGCTATCTTTTGGTTTCTAGATGTGGGTGCTTGCTGCTCCTGCTGATCCCAGGCTCCTCATGCTGAAGTTTGTGGAGGAGGGGGGCCTCTAGGAAGAGCAGAGCTGCACTCTGCTGGGCTCCCTCTGCAGGGATGGCGAGGTGCTCCCGCCTCCAGCACACCACCCCAGGGAAATCAGCCACAGCGAGAAAGAGGAAGAGTCAATATCCTATTTTTCCTCTTTCCATTTCTCCCTCTGCTCAGGGACCCGCTGAGAGAACAATGAAACCAGGCAGAGTGGGAGAAATGCCCTTGAAGATACTTGTTTTATATATAACTGCTTTCTTTCAAGTTCAGAAAGGCTAGAAACGGCCTCTTTATCAAGAATTCTTACCAGGGAACATTCCCTCTGCCCTTAGACTGGGAGAGATGAGGGGGATGTAGGAGGTGGGGGGGACATGGGTCTTGACCTAATGGTGCACCTCGTATTTGCAAACTTGCTGCCCATGCACGGCTCACCCATGTCCTTAATGAAAGCTCTCTGTGTCCTCCTCCTAACCCCGGTCCAGGGTCTGACACTGACTCACTCTGGAAAGCCCTCCCTCTGGAACCACGGGGCATTAAAACCAAACTTGAAACAGGTCTACTTTCTCTTGCTCCCACTGTAAATGTCTTCATGAAATCTCTTCATGAACTTGAAAGTGTTGTTGTAGCTTTTCCTCATCTCCTTATCACCCTCAACCCTCCACCAACAAAATGTTCCTTCTCATCCCTTCCACTGACCTAGGCCCCTGACCTTCACAAAGTTACTGGTTCCTCTGCTCACAACCTTGGCCCAGCCTGCACTTTGGTCCAATTCACCCTCTGGTCACTTCATCTCAACTGGAGATGCTGACAGTTGGTCAGCCTGAACCCTACGAGGCACCTGCCTGTCCCCTTGTCCTTGTGTCACACATAGGGTGGACCTCAGCAACCACCTAATAATTGTGCCCCTTCCTATCATTTAAAAATAATATCTATTAGGGTTTTTTTGTTAATAAAAGTAATTTTATTATCAGAGAGAATTTGGAAAAGCCACCATGCAGAAATAACCACTATGTATTATATTTTCATGTATTTCCTTCATATACACATACATGTGTTCACATATGTATATACATGTATGTGTGCACAGGGTGGGCAAAAGTGGGCTTACAGTTGTGAGTACACAAAACACAGAGTTTCTTCTTATTATTATTTGTCATTGATTGTATTACTTGTTAATTGTATTATTTTCCAATATGAACAACTGTAACCCTACTTTTGCACCACCCTCTATATACATACGTAAGCACAAATACACACACACATATACATACACATTTCGACTTATGTTTAACAGAAAACTCAGTTATACATATTTAGAGGGAAAAAGAAGACCCCAAGCAGTTGGGACAGAAAAGTAACTGCAGGCTGCAGCTCAGGTAGGCCCTTCACCTGTGACAGTCCCAGCCTGGACTTTTGGAACACATGATTTACTGTTTTATCATGTTACAGGTCTGGTGGCCAGGGAACACACCCAAGATATCCTGGCCTCCAAGACCACATAGACAAATACATCTTAGAACATTTATGGTAAACACATCCAGAGATACACACAAATTCACACACATACACAAACAGAAGTTACACCCATAACATATTCCATTCAAACAAGTATTTTCTGAGCACTTTCTGGGAACCCCTCACTCTATCTCAGTGCAGTGCAGATAACACAGGGTATCACACAGAGCCTTGTCCTCATGGATCTCGGGATTCAGCTGCTGACACAAAACTAACCCACAGACAACAACAAATTGGAAGGAAATGCTGTCTCACAAAGTGCTGAGGGAAGGGACTCAAGAAATCATTCTAATAATGAAGACATGTACCAACAACACTCTTTGTGAGATCTGAAATGTGTCTATCAGGACAGAGAAATGATTTGGGGGGGCATAGTGATGCAGTACAGATTGGTGGACAAAAGCAATTATAATTTGAAACATCTTTGTATTTTAGTAAAGATAATCATACACACCTACCAGAGAACTTATGTTAGAGGACAGGTTTGCAGACAGCAAAGGACCCAGAGGAGGGGCAGCTACAGGGGGAAGAGGCCTGTGTATCAGGAGGCTCTAGGTCTTAGGCATGTTACTGTGATTTGAAAGACATGCTTTCACCTCTTGAAGCTCCCAGGAATAGACTTTATGTAGTATATGAAAACCTAAAGCCAGGCTGAAGAATGCATAATGGCTGTGAGATCCAGTGCGATGTTATTTCAGGAAAAGGATGGAGAAGGAAGGAAAACCAAGAGGGGTTAGAGGTCAAGCTGTGGGTGAGGGTGTTAGAAAAGGAGCAGATCTGGGAGATGGAAGATGATGAGGTTAGTTTCAGTTCCATGGAGCAGAGTGCAGTTAATGCCAGAGACAGCTAGAAGTGGGATCTTAATCCCAGGGTGAAAGATAAGGGCTAGAGACAGAGATCTTCCAGCTCATTGTTAAGAGTATAATTTTATGCTAAGCAACATGGCAAATACAAAGTAAAATATATAATGTATGCCCTGGAAATTAATAAAATAATACAGTTGACCCTTGAACAACACTGGTTTGAACTGTATATATCCACTTATATGCAAACATTTAAAAACAAAGATGTATAGTACTGTAAATGAATTTTCTCTTTCTTATGATTTTCTTAATAACATTTTCTTTTCTCTGGAGGACTTTAGTGTAAGAACACACTATATAATACATATAACATACAAAACATATGTTAGTCGACTGTTTACGTTATTAGCAAAGCTTCCAGTCAACAGTAGACCATTAGCGGTTAAGTTTGGGAGGAGTCAAAATTATGCACAGGTTTTCCATTGTACAAGGGGTCACTGCCCCAACCTGCTTATTGTTCATGGGTCAAATGTATTTGATTTTGAGAGGGTGGGCAATACTGGTAGTTCAGAGATGGTGGTGGGAGATTAATGTGGAGAAATAATGAGCATTTAAGTGAAGGAGGCTTGAGTCAGGCTGGCAGTGGAAGGTGGGCCGGATGTGATTAGGCAAAGTCAGAGGGCATTTCAGGAGATGAAGCAGCCTGAGCAAAGCATGGCATGGAGGGGAGCATCCAGTTCCCAGTAGTTACTATGTGCCAGCAGCTGACATAGACAGTAAAGACATGAGCATCATTAAGACCAAGACATGATCATCAAGGGACTCACAGTATAACACAGGAGAAAGACATGCAGGCAACCAATGATTCGAATAAGTACAATGAGGTTGAAATGTACATTACCAACACTCAACCATTTGGATACACAAAAAGGCAGTTTCATGATTCAATATAATGTAAATGCATTATAGTGTATATAGCAGATAAGGGTCTCTAAAGGATCATACGTAGGAGGGAAAGCCATATAAATGTGTTTGGAAATGGGCCTATACTTTACCCCAGTAAATGTGCTATTGAAGGCTTTTAACAGACAAGTGAGATGTTGAAAGGCATGTTTTAGGAAGATGAATCTATTGTCAGTAGAAAAAGTAAAATGCAGGGGCAAAATCCCAGAAAGCAGGGAGGCCATTTAGGAGGAAGGATTTAAGCAAAGAGTAACCAAGGCCTGCCTGGGGTGGTGTGACAGAAATTTTGAGAGAGTCATTCTCAGGGCTTGGTATCAGACTAGCTATCCAGAAATATGCTGAAAATGAATCCACAGGTAAAACCTGGGTGTCTGGGATCATCATGTTATTCTGCCCCCAAAAGGGAAGTCAAACCAAGCTACTGGTTTGAGAGAAAAGGGAAACAATTTTCTGATGCCCAGACTGAGGAAAAGCTGGATGTCAAACTGGAAACATAGAGGCGGACAATCACACTGCTGCACCCAGCAGAGACAGCGCGCACCACGCTGTCGGTTGGTCTTGTACTTGCTTGTTGGTGCTCCAGTTCCTCAGCAGAAGTTGGCGCTTATAGGGTAGGTGCTGGCCTATTTTGTTTCACTGTGCATCTCCACCCTGGAACAGTGCCTGACAAATAGGTGCTTGAAAAATGTGGTGAGTGAATGAGTCAATGAATGTGAAATGCCCCCTAGGAGTGAAGTCACTTCAAAGATATTGTTGTGGACATCAGAATGAAAGCAAGCTGTTGTTGGAAGTTGGTGAGGATCTAGAGAAAGAAGAACCAGGGGCAGAAGTCCAAGTGCAGATATCACTGGTAGCATGAAGTAACAAATGTGTCAGATGGCAGAGGAAAGGAGTTGTTTGACAATAGCACAAAGAGAAGGGGTATTAAATTGATATACTGGAGGTGGGTAGAAAGGATGAGATTCAGAGTATTGTAGACAGGTTAACCTTAGACTCTGAGTCTAGGGAAAGAATGAGAGAATAGAAGGACAGTGATGCATCGAGGTGAAGATAAAAGTAATTCTGTAACCTCCACGCTAAAATAAAACAGACCCTCAGTGTTTCTTGGGTGCTAACAGTAAAGTCTAAAATCCTTTAAATAGTCTCCAGGGTCTGCCATGATCTGACGCAAACCATCATTCCAGCTTTATTTCCCACAGCTCACCTCACAAACCCTGAACTTCAACGAGGCATATCTACTCTGCACACTCCAAGGTGTCTCATGCTTTCCTTTCTCTCTACCTTTACTGACAATACCAATGCTGCCAGGATAAATCCTACCCACTCAGTAAAGTGTAATGCTGAAACTTCTCTGAACTTAATCAAACTAGAATTTTGATTTTTCTTGATTATACTCAGTCTCATTTTCTAGATCTCTCTCTTACCCTTAATGTTCTGTGTTTATTTGTTCCTCATCTATTCATTTAACAAATATTTACCAAGTGCCTCCTTTAAATCAATACTTAGTTGGATTTAGTGATGTATGGGGATATAAAACAGATATATCTCTGCCCTCATTCACAGGCTTAAAGGTTGGGTGGAAGACACAGTCACATAACCCAACAAATGCTTATACTGATGGTCTTAGGTACCAAGAAATAACAGTACAGGGTGTGGCAAGGAATAGGACTTGGGGAGGAGACTGTCAGAATGACAGGACAGGCTGAGATCAAAAGAAGAGAGGGGAAAAGGGGTGGGCTCTGGCATGGGAGGAGAAAGAATTTTCCAGATACAGGAAACAAAGCCTCTTTACAAAGGCCTTGGGCTGGGAAGAAACCTGACACATTCGAGGAGAACCAGGGAGGTGTCCAGACAGTAAACAAAAAGAAGAGTGGCTTCAGTGGGGCTGGAGAAGTGGGCCAAGGTCCAGGTCATGCAGCCCTCAGAAGTCAGGTTGAGGATTTGGGTACTTGTCCTACCAGCACAGGGGTGCTATTGAAGGGCTCGAAGCCATACAGCAATGTGGAGAGCTTGAATGTTAAAAAGACCCCATTGGCTGCAGAGTGGAGGGGAGAACTAGAGGAAGGTGAGAGTGACTGTCTGGGGACCAGTGGGAGGCTCCTTTCACAGGTCAAGTGTAATAGGACAGTGGCTTGGAGGGGAGTGGATTAGACGGACACTAAACAAATGCCAAAGGGCACAGGGTCAGTCTTTCCGAGTCAATCACTATCTTCCTAGGTGTTGGATCTGTCTGTCAGACAGCTGAGTTCCAGATCTAATGTATTTAACATCTTTTTTTCTAACACATTTCATTGCTGTAGCTGTATTACTGGTTGCAAATGTATAGAGTAAAACACAACAGACAAACTTATTTCAAAAGTTGTAGCTCTTATTCTTTCATGAAAACACAGGCGCACTTAGGGACTGACAGGAGTCCGAGTTATAGAAGGTCTGCGTTGGTGCGCTGTTCTGAGGGGGGCGTGAATGACGAACTGTCTTTTAAGATACTAAATATAAGAAATGTCTCATATGTCTCATCATATGAGCCTCTAATTTAAAATTATATTCCCTTTCATATGGCAAATTATATGTTTATCAAGACAAAATAAAGAGAGTAAAATGACTAGCCACAGATTGAGGACATATTTACAGCATATATAACTAACAAATGACTAATATCTAGAATACATGAAGAACTCCTAAAAACACAAAACAAAAAAGAGACAACTCACCAGATACAGGGGCAAAAGGCTTGAACAAGGACGTCAGAAAAGAGAAAATCCTAAGGCCCAATAAGGTTCCAACCACATTAGCAATTGGAGAATTAGAAATTAAAACCATAATTACCACTAGATCTGCAAAATTTTGATACCTTACAATTTCAAGTAGATGTAAGGATATAGAGCAACAGAAAATTTCACATATATTGGTAAGGGTGTAAATTTGGTATCAGCATTAAAAAAATAGTTTACATCATCTTGTAAAGTTGAAGATATACAAGGTCTGTCCAGAAAAAGTCCAACTATATTAACAGAACGAGAACAGTTTGCATGACATTGATGTAACCTGACAGCCAAAGGGGGTGGACTGGAATGCACATGTGTGAACAACGTCAACTTCACTTTACTAGTCAGTGGGGGTGGTAGATGCTGTTGAGTGAGCATGTGTGCTGTGTGGCCATCATATTCAAAATGACTGAGCAAGTAGAGCAATGGATCTGCACCAAATTTTGCATTAAGCTTGAATATCCCTCTGCGGAAACTATTTGGATAAATCTGAAGGAGGCAGCTGTGAGCAACTGGTGACTGGCAGCTTCATCAGGATAACACACTTACTCATGCATCACGTCTGGTGCAAAGTTTTTCAGAGAAACGTCAATTTGCCCAGGTGACTCAGCTCTACTATAGCCCAGATTTGGCACCCTGTGACTTCTGGCTCTTCCCAAAATTAAAATCATGTTTGAGAGGGAAGAGATTTCAGACCATTGGTGAGAGTCAGGAGAATATGACAGGGCAGCTGATGGTGACTGGGTGAACTGTGTGAGGTCCCAAGGTGCCTACTTTGAAGGGAACTGAGGCGTCATTGTCCTATATGTAAAGTTTCTTGTGTCTTGTATCTTCTTCAAGAAATGCCTCTCCTTTTCACAGTACATGGCTGGATACTTTCTGGAAAGACCTTGTATATAAGACATACCCTATCGCCTAGCAATTATACCCCTAGCTTTACCCCCAAGAGAAACACAAGTACGTGTGCATAAAGATTTATATAAACTGGGTTGGCCAAAAAGTCCATTTAGTTTTTTCCATAATGACACATTTTTCATTTTCACCAATAACTTTATTGATTTGGATATTCTGAGTATGTTGGCTATTTCTCACATGGTATAATGTTGATTGTTCTCAATTAATGTCTCGATTTGATTGCTATTGACTGAAACTGGTCTGCCCGATCATGGAGCATCATCCAGTGAAAAATCTCCAGCATGAAACTTCACAAACCACTTTTGACATGTTCAGTCAGTCACAGGCCTTCTCCATACACTGCACAAATCTTTTTCATGTGTGCTTCAGTTGTGTTTTTACCTTTCTTGAAATAATAAAGCAAAATATGCTGAAAATGTTGCACATTTCCTTCCATCTTCAATATTAATATGGCTACACAAAAATTCACCAATTTTGGTAAGTTTTTTTAAATGCATAGTCTTATGACAACTGTCACAATACAATCTAACAAAAATAGTTTAGAATGAAATTAGACACCTAAGTATTATTAGAGCCATCTTATGGAAAAAACCAAACAAACTTTTTTGGTGAGCCCAATACAAGAATATTCACAGCAGCTTTCAGTAGCCCCACACATCCTGTGTACAAAATGGACAAATAAACTGTGCTATATTCACACAGCACAACACCGCACAACAATGAAAATGAATGAACGGCTCTGCACATCAGCACGGATGGGTTCCACAAAAACAGGTGTTGAGCAACAGAGACAAGGCACATGCACACAGAATCAGTGCGATTCTAGTCATGTAAAATTTACAAACAGTTACACTGAAGCCACATTGTTTTAGGAACACATACATAAGAGGTAAAGTTATTTTTTTTTAAAAAGCAAGGACATTATTATCACGAATGTCAGGAGAACAGCTGCCTGCAGTGGAGAGGGGCCGGCATGACCGGGGAGGGGCACGCGAGGGGCTCTGGAAAGCCGGCCAGGCCCTGCTTTCCTGCCGGCAAGGTCAGTGCACGTGTGTTCACTTTGTGATTAGTCATTCACTGGGTTAGTAGTTTCTATGCATTTTAAACAGATGTATTTTACACTGAAATTTTAACTTTAATGTAGATCAGATGTTTATAATCAGGAATGTCTTTTATTCACAGGAATAAGAGTATAAATAATGGTTTATAACCAGACAAATCCATAACTCTTAGTGGGTAATAGTACAGACTAAATACTGTACATTTTAATAAAAATAGAAAATAATATAATTGCAATATTATTAGTTAGGCGAAACACACAAGAGCAATAATGAATATGGATTACTTTTAAAGACTGTCATATCGAATTGGAAAAGGTAAAACCTACTAACGAGGCACTGGGCTGCAAGGCTGCAGGGGAACAGGTGCTCGCACGAAGCTGGAAGGAGCGTGAATGGCTCCGACACGTGAGGGGCTGATTTGACAATGTCTTCTACAGCTTAACATGCATATTCCCTTTGATGCAGTAACTCTGCTTTGAGGATGTCAGCCTATTAATATGCTCACAATTCACAAGTGTGAGAAGCTATATTGGTATAAGGATTACAGCCTTGTTTGTAATGGCAGAGGATGGGAAACCTCCCATACACCCACCCATAGAGGGTTAGTAAAATAGTTAAGGCACCACAAGTGAGAGAACACTGTCTGGCCATCAAAGGAGTGAAGCAGCTCTTCCTACCCAGTAGTGAAATCACCCAGGTTTGGTACATGGGCAAAAGTGTAAAACAGTGCTTATTGTAAGCTACTACTTGTTTAAGCATTAGATGATTGTGAGGAAGTAAAAAAAGATTTTAGTAAAGACTCTAAGGGAACTTTTGAATAGTTTCCACTAAAGCTAAAAGTCTATTTAAAAAAACACGTGTAATTCTACATCCAAACAAAATACTTCTTTTATACAGTGTATCAGTAGCACTGTTCTTTCACATACTGTCTGTGATTATAACACTTTGAGATCAAAACTGATACAAAGGAGGAGAAATAGAAAGGAAGATGAACTTCAAGGCCAAGGTCAAATTTCACTTGTGTTGCAATGGTCTTCCCCGGTTGCCAGCCTAAATTTGTTGTTCAAAGTGGGTATTCTTCTGTTATACTTGTAAAATGCAGCACTTTGTGTGGTAAGTATGTATCACACCTGACACATGCATCTTTGTAATTTCTCAGATGCTCAGCACAACAACTGGCATAAAGGAAGTGCTAAGTACAACTGTCTCCTCTCGTCAGTACCTGGAGCACGTATCCAGTTACTCGATTTGGTATCGTGCCTAAGACACTTTGGGACTATGGCATGAGGACAGAGATCATGCTTACATATCCTGAACCTCCACGGTATCTGGTCATCAGTGGACACTAAATGAAATTGTTTAACAATGAATTCAGTGTACCAATATATTTGAAATAATTTTCTATTGTGCCTCTCACTAATTTCATTCTTCTCTGTTAACGGATTTTTCTGCCTGGTCATGTGTTAATGGTAGTGTCTACATGTTTGCCCTCGAAATAACACATATATAAATGTTAGAGAACACACACGGAAAATCTTTTTCTTTTAGGAATTTTTGAGAAATTTTTCATGAATGCAATAAAGGTTCTAAATAGCCCGTGTGTAAAGAGGCATAAAAATTGTGACCATTCTTGTTTTGGGAGGTTGCGAAGTGGGTTGGGAGGTAAGATAGAGTCTGCATTACAGATTTCAGATTCCACAATTTGAAGCACCTCCCTTTAACAAGACTATTCCCCACTCCTCAGCCCCTCACATCCTTTTAAAAAAACATTAGAACTTTTTTTATAAATAATTTTCCTTTGACATTTCTGTTCTAGGAGGTAGAAACAATTTAATAATATTTGGATTATGTGAATACACCCTGATCTTTCAACACCACTCCTGCGGCTGAAGAGCAGCAGCCAGCAGGAGACAGGAGATGGACATAGTGAAATACAGAGCCTCTTTCATTTCTTTAGTATGTCGCGAAGTTCGGAGAGAAGTGTAAGGCCCTGCAGGTGGAACAGGGCAGATGCAACCTGCACGGGAGCCTTCACTAAGGACTCCACAGCCAGCCTCATCAGGGGCCGCACAGATTAAGGGAAGAGCTCTCCTGAACTTCTAGCCAATGTACTCTCTCTCAGCAATGAGCAATTCCAAACAGAATCAGTTACAGCATTAAATAAAGATAGTACAAGAACATGCTGAACTTGGAAGGTTGAACTTTAAGCTCTAACATACGAGGAGGCTGAACACTGACTGCGCCTGGAAACGAGGAAGTGACTGCATCAACACACACAGGGCCAGACCCGGGGGGAACAGTGGTGGGAGAAGGACGCCACGCCTGCCCCCTGCTGGTTGGGACTGGGCAGTGGGCCTGTCACCGGCCCAGTCTGCGTGGTTCTTCATCTCCTCTAACAGGTTTCTCACAACAGGAAGGGCTATCAGGCACCCCTGAGGGCACCTGCTGTTTAGTGGCCCAGGGAGAGGCCCTGAGCTAAAGTCATGTCCTCACTGTTGCTCCTAGTGGGAGGCCACCACAGGGAGCATTCAGCTTATCTCTCTTGACAAGGCCCTGCTTTCTGGCAGTACAGTCACATCATCTTATCCTAATGACACAGACACTCAGATCCACCCACCCCCATCATCCGCCTGCTGCAGGACCCTGGGGGTGGAAGGCAGGTGGGCAGTAGCCATCAGCAGTGAGGAAGTGACACTAGGCTGCCAGGCAGGTAAAACCCAAGCAAACATTTTCAGTTACGCTCAAGATCAACCAACAGGATAATATTTACCCACTTGTCTATCCAACAGGCTTTCCCCAAGAATCCTACATTACGGTCACAGAGTGCATGCCGTGTTCCACAGCACGGCTCGGACAGGTGACGGTGGCTCTGTCTACAGCAGAGCCACCACTTCAAAGCCCCCCCCCCTCCCCTTTCTAGTCCCACTGCTTTGGTGGCAGATATTCATTTCCAGCAATAGTTTTGCTTGACGTTTCTAAAAGAGTTCATGTTCATGGCCACCGGATGTCTTACCTCCAGGTACCCTACTCCTGGTGTTACTTCTAGTCATCCAGGAGCACAACATTTTAAGAACAGTATTTCCCATAGCCTGTCCCCCCTACCACAGCTTTAACAAGGGGTTCGGTCATTCTGTCCTACTCTAAAAGAACTTATTCTCTTTAACTGACACGGAAGGAAAAAAGGGTAAGTGATGTGTCGAGAGGCCCGTGTGGAACACTCCAGTACACTCCTTGGGCTGAGAGCTGCTGCTTCTCTTTCTGCCTACAGCCTCGAAGCCTTGCTCTGCCCTTGCTGCTCTGTCTGGGCCGCCTTCCCTTCTCAGCCTCCTTCTCCCCAGCAGAAAACATCGCACTGAAAGTGAGCTACTCACTTGGGTCTCATTTGCCTTGGACTGTTATCAGCTAATCCACTTTGACATCATGGGTCTCCCTGAGATTTGGTTTCTCCTTCCACCAAAATTTAAAAATATAGAATTAAAGTTTATGCTGGGTTGTCACAGGGCTGCGTGGGTTCTGGAGACTCCCTGCTCGAAGGGAGCTCTCAGGCGAGTTGGAGGCGGGGGCAGCCTTGCCACATCTTAGCGCTCACTGCCAAGCACTCGGAGCCCAACCAGGAATTTACCTTGAGAGACATGAAGACTCTGTTTGGAGCAGACGCACACCCCCACCAAGGCCACTGTATGAGTCACAAGTACTCAGTACAAAAGAGTCTGTGATACGCATTAATATTTGAGAAATTATCTTTCCTTTTCCCCATATACCAGCCCTAGCGACATGAGACGGGGCCGTAAGAACTACTTTGTTATTTATTTTGAGTCACTGTGGACTTACCAGGGCTGGGACAGGGTGGTACAGAGCCCATCGGAGAAGGGGGTGACAGGAGTGTTTGCTTTTTGCTACAAAGAATCTAGAAGCTGAACGAAAGTACTGTTTTTAATCCAATTTAATGGGCAGGGAATTGACTTGGGTTTGAGTCTAAGGTCTGCCATTAACTGGCTTTTGGGCTCTGAGTAGTTACTTGGCTTCTTTCAAACAGGATGAAGACAGAGGGTAAGTGATCTTTCAGGCTCTTTTCTTCCCAAAGCCTCTGTGTTTCCAAGTTCCAGACTCGCTGGAGTCAAATGTGGCCTCTGGCTACGCAGCCACTGTCTCATAGAGATCTAATCTACTGGCAAATGGCCTTTTATGGTTTCCCTCTTTCTGTAACAGACACCAAGGCAGAGCTTCCGCTAGAAGCAGAGAGGTGCTGAGCTAAAGCAGCGTGTGCTCTGAGCATCAGGAGAGCACTTCTGAGTTTGTCTCCATCTGCTGTGCACGGCAAACTACTCACTGGCTACTTTATTTTGTGAAACTTAATTGCGCTTTCAGATGATTGGCACCTTTAAAGGTAGGCCTCTCAAGGAAGGTTGTCAAGCTACAGAATATAAATTAAAATACTAAGTAAAGTAATGCTGTCATGGGAGATCTTGCCATGTGGGCCTAGGGTACTAGTTTTTATTAAAATGTCTTTCATACCCTTTGGTGGGGTGCAGCTTCTGGAAGCCAATCATTTGAGTGACTTCTCTTTTACAGGAAAACATGTGACCTCAACTCCTCACACTTTATCATTTAGTTCTGAAAAGCTCTGAATGTCACTGGGGAGAGAATGAAGTTGTGACTCTGGGGAGGTGACAGAGCAGCCACAGAAAGGGAGCTTTGGCCAGCCCAAGGACCAGGGATCCTGCGTTTTGTGCTGTTTTTTGTTTTTATCCTCACCTGAGGACATTCTTCCATTGCTTTTTTTTTAGAGGGAGGAGGAGAGAGAGAAACAATGATGTGGAGAAAAACATTGATCGGTTGCCTCCCATACGTGCCTGGCCCAGGGATCAAACCCACAACTTAGGTGCATGCCCTGATTGGGAATCGAGTCCGCTATTTTTCAGTTATGGGACAACACTCCAAACAGCCAAGCCACACCAACCAGGGTGAGGTCCCATTTTTTTCTTGCCCACTGCCACCACAGATCACACTAGGAAAAAAAAAGCTATTTTCAAATCTGGTCCTGAATTTGGATTGTTCAGAAAACTGAAAAAATAAATCACAATTTGGGCTTAAAACTTTAAAGTGAAGATGACATTTTTCCTACTTGGGACTGACTACCAAAATCAGAAGTCAGTGAGAAAAATCAGATTTGTACAGCAATGCTGGCCCATTATCCCATCAGACACAGGGTGCAGATTGAGACTCAAGATTACGTGAGTCCAAACCTGGATTTCAGATATATCGACTCCAAGTCCTGGTAATAGGAAGCACAATTATATACTCTTCTTGTACATTGATTTAAGAGTTAGAAAGTGTTTCGTTACTAGATAGGAGGCCACACATATAAAGAAATATTCTGTGGGCCTTCAGGTCCCATTGAGACAAAGGCAGAGGAACAAAGTGCTGAGGAACATCTCTGAAAGACCAGCCACATTTTCTTCAGCTTTTAATACAATGCATGGCATGGTCTGGATCTCTAGCGAGTGGCTCACCTGTGCAGGCACCCCTGCTAAAGGGACCACGTTGTCACAATAACGGTTTGGAGACCCAACCATGGGCAAAGCATCTTGATGGTTTTTAAGAGTTTGTTAAGTGAAAATGATTACCTGGTATGAACTGATAGGATTTTTACTAGCCCTGACCCTGATGAGTCTACATTTCTAGATGTTGGTTTTCTGTTTAGTGGCAGAATCCAGTGATCTGTGGGTCCTTAAAACTCCAGGGAACACATTGTGCATTCTCTTGCACACCAGTGCCCTGCAGTCATTTGGACAGTGACGTACTTCCTATCTCCTCTGCTTCAGACCATTTTTCATACAGGATCTCAGCTAGTCCTTCAACATCCGGGGAAGAGAAATCATTGCCCTCACAGTGCAGATGACACACAATGATTGAATGACTCACTCGAGGTAAGCAGTCAAGGGTCAAATCCACGGCTGATGTCAACACCCATCCCCTTCCTGCCACAGTCGCCTTTCCTTCCTGCCGTAGATGCCTTGCAACCCACCCAGACCCCCTCTCCCCCAGGGCACCCATGCCTGAGCTCTTGTGCATGGTGGCTACTAACAGCTCACAGCTGACACAAAAGGCTGGCCAATCACCCCCCACCCCCACCTTGTCTCCAGGTGGAGCAAACTCTGGGGGCAATTCATGTTCCAAAGCTCCAGGAGGGGTCAGCCTGAGCCAGACTCCGGCTGAAACCATGTGCGTGCTTGCCTTCTCTCCTCTCCACTGGACCCTGTTTCCCTGCTCCTTTGCCTGAGAGCACTCTCCCCCCAATAAATTACACACACAGTAATCTCAGTCTCAGAGTCTGTTTCTAGGCAATTGGACCCAGAATGCTTTCCTCCTCCCTCCTCACACTCTCCCCAGTACCAGATACTCCTATCCTATCCCCAGCCCTGTTCTCTAGGGGCTTCCACCCCACCCCCAATTTATAAGCCCATTTAAATGAAAAGATTCCTTTTTCCTGAGTCATCTGTTCCCCTATCTGCAATAATCCCTACAGGGAAAATAATTTCTTACATGAAATTCAAGTTCTTCCAATGGCAGCATCATCCCACCTTTTCTTAGAAGAAAAATTGAGTAACCTTTTACCTCTGATACTATTAGCAGAAGACTAGCGATGCCATCCTTTCTCTGACTGTTTACATTTCTTCCCTACAAGAAAGCCAGTCTAGATAATGGCTTGGCTTTGGTTTGTTCATTGCTATACTGCCAGTGTGGAGAACTGCATCTGCTCTGGAGGAAGCAGCACCTCAACACAGTGCATGAATAAAGAGAGCTGGACAAGGCCAATGCAGGGGCAGGGCCCTCACCAATGCACCAGTGCATGGGCTAGACCCTCTTTGACTAGAGCTCTTGTACCCAGTGGCCTGCTCCCTGCTCCCAGAGTGCAGGTTTCAGGATGACCAGGTTCTGATAATCCAGGTGAGGCTCTACTGAAGTCTATGCCCAGAAGCCCCAGCAGCCAGGCTGCTTCGCCCCTAGTCACGTGCATCATGTCACCGCAGTGAGTAACACTGTAGGAATCTCTGACTTCCCCTCAGTTGAACCCTCATCATCTCTAAACACAGCCTTCCCCCCCACTCAGTACAACAAAATTTCAGTCATGACCCACTACATTAATTTGACAGGCCAGAATTTTCATAATATTACTGAGTTAGATCTTAAAATCTTCAGGTTCTCAGCCACTTCCCTCTCCCACTTCAGCTTACCGCTATTATCAGCCCACCTTGCATCTTAGATCACATTAGCTTGTCATTGAAATTCCTCATTCAAATTATAATCATGTTCCACAAATGCTCTCTCTTTTACAAATTTTGCAAGAAATAGCATCTTCAACTCATTTTCACTTTAATTTCCCTATTTCAGCCAGCCTGGACATGTCCAGAAATTCATGGTGATATTTGGATGGACAGTATCTCTACTAGGATGTACTTGTAATGTGCAATTCAATAAGCATTTAGGGAGCGTCCCAGCGTGCCTAGACTAAATAAATGTAAACACAACACATAGGGACCATCACAATGCAGATGGCCACTTCTGTACCATTAGCGGGAAATTATTCAACAGACATCGATCATGTTAAACAATAAGACACCTCTTCATTACCACCTCATTACTCAGCCTCACTTGACTAGAATTCTATAATTTTGGACTTCTTTGAAGTGTGGTTGCAAAGCCCCATCAATCAATAATAAACCTATAGAGAAAAGACTCTTCACAGTGGGATGGCCAGAGTAATATGAGCATATTACTGACCAAAATAGGAAGGAGCTCAGACCAACATAGAACAATGTAAGCACACCCATTTGCCTTCAGGGAGATAATATTTGCATGGGATAGGTGTAAGGTAGAACCTAAGTATGCAAATTATTTGAGGATCAAATAAAAGAAAATTTGGGGAAAGTTATCAATGTCATTTATGGAGGTACCCATGTTGGTTTAGTCAGCATTTAATGCAAAATTTAAAATATTAGATTGATTCCTCATCAAGGGAAGATTTATAACTTAAGTAAGCAACCCCAGATTTCCTGCTACAGAGAAAAGTGGGGGAGTTTCCTTTTCTAGAAAGAGGAGTCTGACACAGAGGGTTCCAAGTGCTAAAATGTCATTGAGAAATGAGGACAGGGTTGGGCACTGGTCTTCTGTCCTCAGTTTTGTCTTTTTAGCAAGAATTTGGATAAAGCTGCATAAGGTACATTTATCCAATAACGCTCAGAGATGTAGTTGATATACTGGACAAATACTTTATATTCAAAACATGCTGAAATATTGGTGTGTAATCCAACAAGAAAAATCTAATAGATACAAAGCAGTCCAACACTCAGCTTGCTAAATCACCTGCCCAACTAAGGGCGGTCCATGAAAACAGGTGGGAGATTTTATGAGCAATAGTGTACACCCTTCCTGGACATGGGGACCATCTCAAGGAGACTAGGCAGAGCAGCCTTAGAATGAGAAGCTGAATTCACATTAATTACATCACATCTGCAGTATTACTTACATACCCTTCTGGATGCCCCATTTTACACAGATCATCACATACTGGAGTCAATCCAGAAGGCAACTGGAATATGGAAGGCTCTGACAATACATTCATATAAGGAACAACTAGCAACACTGAGGACCACCAACCTGAACAGAGAAATTAAAGACAACTGTCTTCACATATATAAAGCCTTACAGGCTGTGACTGGCCAAAGGTGGTACAATTTGAGGATTAAAATGAGTATCTGACAGTAATGCATTTAACCCATTACCTAATAAAAAATTAACCCATGAGCCCATGTAAGCACAAATATCTAAGTCTTAGATACTAATGGCTGGCAAATGAAAAGAGGAATAAGGCTATTCTGTTTATAGACAGGTAAACTGAAGCTATATCTCTTTAGGCCTAATATGGAAAAGACTCTGCTGACAATTAGGATGAACCCAGAGGACAGGACTCCACTCAAGAACTTTCAATGGTCCTCAGTCTGCTAAATAATTGGGTACTGTTATCCATAGTAGCTAAACTTTTGTTTCTACTGTAATAAGGGTGGGAAATGAACATTTACTGAATGTCTAACAGATGCTAAGTAAATGTATTTAAATTAATCTTCCCAGTGCCTGAGTGAGATGGGCATTATCTTTGTTTTGCAGGTAGGGAAATTAAGGCACAGTAATTCATGCAAAAAGACAGAGAGTAAGTGCCAGAGCTGGGATTTGAACCCAGCTGTGTCCAGACTCTTTCCTCCCCATCATAGCACACACAATACATGCAGGATGATTAGAAAGGTGACCTAGGGCTCCATGGCCACTCAAATTGGCCTGCTGTGGCCCTTTTAATGGTTATGCTTTCCTCATCTACCCAGCCCAGTAGTACCACTATTCTAATTCCTCTGGATTAGAAGAGGAAGACTGAGGCCTTTCCTAGAAACCCACTGTTAAAGGACCCGATCCCTTCGAGGTGTCTCTGCCCATCCCCTATCCACAGCCACCTGAATTTGCCCTTTCTGTTGAATATGGTTCAGTTTACCTGAATCAATCCATTTTGTTATCTTTTTCTACTTCCAGGTCTGTTTACCAGACCACTTGGAAACCAATGGAGACCAGTTTCCAGGTCTTCTGGTCTAGTTAGGGGAGAATTTAAAGATAGCAATGAATGGTTCCTCTGATGAAGGGGAGTGCAGGTCAAGGACGAGTGGCTGCTTTCTTATCACTCTTCTATGTTAGAGGAGTGAGAACATTCTAAATCACAGTGTGTGGTCCCCAACAAGCACTCTGCTTCACTCTGAAAGTGTGACTTCCTAAACGGCTTTCCAGGTTTTGTGTACGGAGCACAGACTCTCTCATCCTCTCCCAACCCACTGCCCATGTTTCCCAAGGTTTGAGAAGGTGCTTCGGGGTAATGCTCCTAACAGACCAGGTTCCCCAGCTGACTAAAGCTTTCTGTTTGTAGGTAAAGAAATTTCTAGGCTTCTTCAGCATATTTAAAAATATGATGTTTGTGTGTTGGGCGGTTTTTCAGACCACCAGCTTAAGCTGCCTTTCAATGCTGGAGTTCCCTGAGATCAGGGACTATGTCCCCTCCGTTAATCGCTCCTATACTTCCAGATCACCTGTGTGTGCCCCGTGCCAGGGCGACAGCAGTGAAACACACAGACATCAATGATGCTCTCATCAGGGCTTAACGGCCTGGCTGTAGAGACACACATGACACAAAGATTGCACAAATAAGGATTCACACTCAACAAATAGTCCACATTTCTCTACAGTATCCGGCACAGAGCTCGGCACGTGGCAGGTGCTTTTCCATGAATATGTGACCGATGGTTTTGTGGCGTGTGTGGAAAGATCGAACAGCTGAGATGATCTGAGCACGGGGAGTTTGATGCTGTGACTTTTAGAGTGAGGGGGGAAAACCCATGAATTGGGAAGACCTGGGTTCTAGTTTCTGCTTTTCCACTAACCAGTAGAAGTTTCTTGGGTGAGTCACTCTGTCTTTCTGGGCCTCAGTTTCCTGACTTCATAGAATAGTGTAGGCACCAGAATTCTTCATAAACAATGAAATGCTGCTGTCAGAGGTATTCTCATTTAGCCTCACTTACCTTGCCAGAAGACAAGGCATGGCTGCAGCCGATGGCTTCCTAGGACAAAGAGCTCTACCAAGGGGTCTGGGCAGGCGTGGGCTTCGGGGAGGACACAGCAGCAGTGGGAAGGGGTGGGTTCCCTGGACTGTGAAACTCACAGGCTGTGTCTGACATGAGAAACACTGCACTTCACTTACCACCCACTGACTGTGTACAAAGAAACACTTTCATTCATAGGGTGTTCTAGGCTGTGTTTCTAAACACCACATCAGAGGAGAAAGGAAAGTATAGAAATAGTTTTCTTTGTATGTTTTTACAAGTGGTAAGAAAACGATTTTCCATTCACTCTGATAGTCAAAATGGCTTGGTAACTTGAAGGCAGGATGTCAGACAGAATGACTTTCAACGTCCTTCAACACTACTGTAGAGAGTGGTCTGGCACCATGATCTTAGGAGGGTTGGGGGCATAGTCTTTTTTCCCAGTGAGAAAAAAAATAGGAAAAATTCTAATGAATGCAGATAATCTTTAAAAAAACACCCGTAACTCAGAACCCTAAAAGGAAGCAGGGACACAGCCTGCCACCTGAGGCTGGAGGACTAATCCAAAATACTAGGTCTGGATAAACCAGGGCTAGCCAATCTTTGCAAATCCATACCTTCTTCAATAAAATCACTAATATGCAGAAAAAGATCATCTCATACTCCTCTGACCCTGAGGTAAGCAAAGGAGAGTGGGGTCAGAGACAAAACCTTGCATGTCCCTGCTGCAAATTCAGACAGTTGAATTCTTCCTCTCACTTCAGCAAATGCACTGAGTCTTGCCTACAGTCTCCTTTCTTCCACTTCCCATGAGAGCTACTAACTTTTGTTTATTTGTTCCAAAATGTAAGAAAGGAAGTGACCAGGCTCTCTCCCCAGACTACTACATCCCTACATGCTGCTTCACACTCCTCCTCCTGGTCCTCTGCCTCTCAGGAACTGAGCCCCAATATCTGACCAGGGGAAGGAGTCATCATTTCCATAGGAGCCCCTTCGGAAAGGAGGCTCCCACCAACCAGCATCTCTGTGGCCATTTCCCAAATTATTGGTCTTGGTCTAACTTTGAGATGAGTCCATTCAAATCATTCTAAATATGAGCCAGTCACAGCCACTAAGGTCTCAGGAAACTAGCCCAGCCTCAGCTCCCTGAGTTCCAGCCTCTCAGAAGGCAGAGCAGCCCAAGCAGCCCAGGTGGGGCACCTCAGCAGGAGAGGAGATTTAGAGGCTCTTGCTTTTTACCCTCGCCACTTCTGTTGAACTCTCACAACATGAGAGTCTCCCCTCAGACAAGATCTCCATGTGTGACATGCCTCCTTCAGCCCTACGAAGAGACAACTGGCTCCTGAGGTCAGGCTCCATAATAGGAGAAATTTCAGGGGGGAGGGGTTACTCTTCAGGGGTGGTTAAGCCAACAAGTCGTAGAGGAAGGAAGGTTGGGGCACTGTCCTACCTTGTCACTGTCCACTGTGTTCTGAGAGGTCCTGGAGGCGATGGAGATGGTATCCGGCTGGCTGCTCCCATCCCCCTGGCTGTCTACGTCCTCCACTCCATCCCTGCAGGAAGAAGAGGAAAAAAAACAGGGGTGGGGGTAGGGGGAAGCACTGTGGGTTTAGAGCACACAGGATTTCCAGCTGGGCTGGCAGAGCAGAGCCTCAGAAATTTCTAGCAAGGATTTGTCTAAAATTATCCCACTAAAGGAGCAGCCCTGTGTGATTTTCAATGACATAACCTCTTGTACTTAGTAAACACATAATCACTCTGTCGGCAATGGAACATAAAATGAATCCTTCTCCCAAACTCCTCTGGCCCACGGTGTGGAAGAGGCATTTTTACTGGGAATAGGTCCAGATTAGGCAGTAGGAAGAGGTATATCCTACTTAGACCTAGGCTCCTATCCATCAGACTGGGTCAGTTTTTCTGCATCCTATAACAGGATGACATTTGGTTTATAGCTGGCCTATAAAGAAAACAGAACCGATATTTTTTTGACCTGTGTTTTGTCTGCTCTAGAAACTGGAGTGGGATATTTCCTCCAGGGGAGATTATCTTTGGAAAGTTCCTGATATTCGACCCTTGACTCCTGGGTATGGAGGAGTTCAACTGCCTTCATTTTGATGGGTATTATTGATCTTGTACTTATTTGTGATGACTTCTTACAAACACACAAGGCTAAGACATCTTCTCAAAGATAGGAGAACAGTGACAGATTCCACAGCAGCTGTGTTCCTCAGCGTCTGATAACAGAGTCTCCCAGTGCGCCCTGCCCTTTGGATCCCTTCCTAGTCTCCTGGACCATAAAGCTGTCCCACATGTCCCAGATGCTCCTTTATCTCTCCAGCTTTAGAACTGTGTCCCAGTCCTTCACTGAACCCATAGCCAGGCCAAGGAATTAAATGCCTGGGAACTGGTGAAGGCTAAATGGTTTGTGTCAAACAAAAACTAGAGGAGATGTGGGCCAGAGGTTGGCTGGGTTAGCACAGGGAAGGACAGCTCTTTCCACGAGGCTTTTATGAAAGTCACACCCCTGATGCTGCTTATGGAGAAGTTAGGGCATTAGGGAGAAAGGGAACTCACTGTCTGAGACCGTTACCACACGGGCAAAACACCCATGTACTGAAGCTGCATCAGAGTCTAAATAATAACAACTGTGAGTGCGTGTAGGCATATGTGTGTGTGTGGGCACACATATGCTGCACATGTATATACACAGTATCTACTAGTCATAAAAGTGTTTTTTCCACCCAGAATATTTCTAAGTCGACTGCTCTTTTACCCCTCCCCCCACCTCTGTGGGCTTGGAAAATGCCAACTTATTTTAATAACATAAGCCACATATTTGCAGGAAGGAAAATTTGCTGTAAAAAAATTATGTGATGCATTTCAAAACCAAAAATAAAGGGCTTTCAGATCATCTGTTGTTGTAGATAACTGGGCCACTGCTCCCCCACTTGCAGATAATTGGCTGTACTTTCTGCTTCCCACGTCTGGCCCACTGCAGGCCCTTCTGGGCCCTCCAGATGAACCAGTGCTGGGGGAGGTAGGGAGCCCAACCAGGAGTGTGGGCAGTATACCCCAAGCCAATTCAATGCTCTATAAACTCTGTCCTCATATCCAGGAGGCCAAGTTGATGAAATTACAGACTGCCTGGCTATTCTCTGCAGAGTGTGCTGAGGTTTCTCACTGTCTCGTCACAGAACAATGACAGAAAAGGTGGGAGGCATTTCCAAGATGTGCCCACTCCATGTTCTAGAGATGCTCTCCTACTCTATGAGAAAGAGGCTCTTTTCAAAGTAACCCTAGCTAACCTCACCTGAATATCCATTCTCTCATGGTCCTGGACATGTAGCTCTTTCTGACTGTTTCCATTCTACCTTATTAATGTAGGGCCTTCCTGCAACATTGTCTGTCTCTAGTGTTTATAATAAGTCTATCCCTTACCTGGACTCTGGACATAGGTAACTGAAATGCAAATAACTGTTTCCCCAATACAGCTATAATTTGTCCGTCCAGCACAGAGAGGTGACCACATCCTGGCCAGGCAGGTGCTGGGGCTTTTGCCCTGTGGAGGTATCTCTCTCTAGCTCAGTCACATCCTCCTTTTGGCCACCACCCCCCTCTGGACCTGTGATGCTGCTACCCAGGCCCTGCGGTGGTGTGCTCCAACCTGCATGTCCTGGTTGGCGCCAAAGGGTCCAATAAATCTTCTGGATTTATTCCATTCACGAATAGGGGAGGAGAGGAGAACCTGTTACCACCAATGGCCATCACTGCCAGATCTCTGCTTTTTGCTTTGTTTTTTTTTCCAAAATTGACATGGAGATTTTGCATGCTTTCTTTTGAAGTGCCCTCCAAGAGTCATTGTAGGTGACTGTCACATGGAGACTTGAGAAAGAAATACTTAAGATTAAGAAGTCATCCATTGGTCTAAGAAAAACTGGGATTCAGAATGGCCCAGAGAAATGAAGATACAAAAAATAAGCCCTCTTGCGCCCGATCCCATTGCATTTCTGGGAGGACTCCGGGGGTGTGGCAGTAAGAGCTGCAATGACCACCCCATCAGACCGACCCCCATGCATGACAGTACACAAAGCCCTTTCACTGTCTAACAAGCCCAGACAACTCCCCACTCATGGCCCACCTTCTTCTTAAAGCCTTCCCCACTGTCCTACTGGTACTGGGTCCTTTGTCTCTCTATTTCATGTGTGAAACATGACTTAGCTGGTTCTGGAGGGAATGGACTCATCTCACATTTCCTTTTTATCTTCTTGTAGCACCTTGCAGAGCGTGTGTCAAATGTGAGGTGCTCAACAAAGCCCTGCTGAATTGAATTGACAGTAACTGGTAAGGTGCTTAAAGAGGAGATAACTCATCTTAGGTAGCACTCAGTGGGGCTTCATGGAGGCGGGTACCGCCTGCAGAGCACACCGCTCCCATGGCAGCAAAGGTTCACCCCTCTCCCGCTCCCAGAAGCATGTGAGGCAGTACTGGGAGGAGACGCTGGTTACCTCTTACTATTGTTCCTCAGTTTGGCTGGTGTTTTGGGGAGCTGAATTGGCTCCTTTAAAGCTCCTTTCAGGTGAATGATCCTTTCTTGAATCACCTCACGTATGTTCTTGATCCACTCCTGCTTGGTTTCTATGTTGGAGGCCTGGAGTGCCACAGGGAGGAAGAGTCAGGAACCCGTTTCCCCTCATCCCATCAAAACAGTTCTCAACCTTCCTCTCACAGGCTTCGCCCATTAGTTTTACGATATCAAATGCCTGAGGAGCTTATTTCTCATTTTATGTACTTAGGACTCTCCAATCCCAGGGACACGCTTCTCTAACTCCTAGAGCACAGTTATAACTTCAAATGCAGTGCAGACTTCTACAGGGGCGACTTCAAAGTATTTAATAACCTGCGAAGTATTGGCCAATACTGATCTCTGCCCTGGGGCTAGAGCAGTTTCTGGAGGTTCCCCGAGGTCAGGGATAAATGCTTCAGTTACTTGATTCTGCGGTGGTCTGGGGAGGAGCACTAGGAGGGGCAGCAAATGGGCATTTGAAGGCAGCAGCTAATAACCAACTGGTATGGAGAAAGCTCAGGATGTTCACCCCCTCACACGGCCAAGTGGGTTTTTAGCTTTGTAAACCTGCTTATTGGAGGCATCACTCCTATCCCATGAATCTCATTTGTCTTTGTGGAACTTTTTTCGGGTAAGTCTGCCTCACGACAGGTAGTAGCTATGTTGGCAATTCAGCGATGATGGGCACTTCCCTAATGACTGTGGGTGCTGCATGGGCAGGATCTCTCCTAAGTGAGACTAATGTTACCACAAGCACTGACTCAGTCCCCAGGCTGCGAATGCTCTGCAGAGCTGAAAGGACTCCTTAAGGCCATCGGCTGGTGAAAGGCCCTTTCTTTACATCCCTCTCAATCAGCATAGTTCTCATGCTAGTATAATTTACCAGAGCTTCTAGAATGTAAATCCGCAGAAGATAGGGTCCATAATTTACACATAACTATCCTCCATAGCACTGAGCATATGTACAAGGTGTTCAGGGATAAACGAAGTTGAATTAATAAGGAGCAAATTGAGGTGCTTTTTGTCAAAGCATCAACTACTGTCTTTGATACTTGAAGGGGACACATGGACAGAACATCTTTGAGTGGGCCCTGTTGAGGCAGCCCAGTAGGCCATGTCCTGACTTCTTCACTCTGTGCTCACGCAAGGGCATGGACTTAGAAGACCACTCATCTTGGAGATGTTGAGTCCACTTTCATGACAGAATTTGCTTCTGAATACCCACGCGATGCTGCCCTTTCCAAAACAGGCCCAGTGCTCTGTGGAGTCTCCTGGCCCCAACTTTTAGGTGTAAGGTGCCCACGCCCCTCTACCCCCAGCCCTGGTCTTCTGCCCAGCAGACAGCAGTACTTACTTTCAGCACGGTTTTATTGTCTGAGGATGGGGTGCGCCCAGACCACAAGGCAAATTTGCAGGGATCCCCCTCTACGTGCTCGGTCACACCCAGCTCTGAGGTCTGTAGACAGGAAATGCCTGTGAGAGGCGGGGAAGGGAGGGCAGTGGGGAAACTTAGGGCTGGGGTGGGAAGGGAAAGGCAACAAAGAGGAGAGGACCGAGGAAGGGGCTTCTGTCAATCAAACAAATAGACTGGATATTTTGTTCATCTACCCAGGATGAAAGGACCTGCAGGCTGGTGCCTGATTAGCAGGTAGCAGGGAGGGAAGGTGAAGAGGGTGGTGCTAAAGGCAAAGAGGAAGAACTGTGAACTCCAAAATGCAGAATTGGGAGTTGACAGGGGAGCTTTCCAAATAGAAGGCATTTTCATTTGTCCAGGATGGCTTTGGTGTGGTGCCAGGGGGAAAGATGAGCTGAATGTTCAAGATCCCTTCCTGCCCAAGGGCTCTATGAAAACAGGGAGTCTTGTCCTACCCCACCTGTCCAACCTACCAGTAGCTTGTTCTTGTAAACATATTTTGTGTGTCCTGAAGAGTCTTTGATCTCCTTGCTAAAAACCAAGGAGATCTCAAAGAGGAACAGGTGCCGCTCCCGCCCCTTCCGGATCAGTGACTTCGGGTCCCATACTTGAAAGGCATCCTGGAGAATCAGCTCCCCCTGCACGTCCAGGTTCTCGTCGAACCCTGAAAAACACCCGTTTCAACCCTGTGGAGTTTCTCTAGGGCCACAGTCAGGGTGCCATGTTCCACTCCCCTCTCAGAGGAAGGCTTCCCTAACCGTGTGCCCTCAGCTGCCACAGTGTGTTCTCTCTCAGCTGGTTCCTGAGTCTCCTGAGCACTTGAGCAGACAGCTCTTCGGAACTGTAATCAGATCCCCCTACCTGAGCCAGCTCTCCCACCCATAACCAGTACTGGTGGGATCTCCTGCAAAGGTCCGGGCAGCCTTCCCACAGCTCCACTGTCAGTCTAGGACCTCCTGCAAGGGTGAACCCCACAGCTCCCCAGAGCCCCTGACTCAGAGCTCAGTGTCGGGCTAAGGACAAACACTGAGGGATTGAATGCCCTTGACTCCACTTTATTTGTAGTGTCTCTATTTCTCATATTCCATTCCTAGGACAATTTCCTTTGATTGTTTTTATATTGTGTGATGCATAAACCTTTAAGAGTTTATATTTATACAACTTTAAATGTTTAACAGAGGTTCTGAAACTTTACTGTGCATACGAATCACCCAGAGGGCTTGTGAGATTGCAGATTGCTGCCTACCACTCACCTCCCAAGAGAGTGGGATTCAGAGTAGGTGTGGGGTAGAGCCCATGAATTTGCACTTCTGATAAGCTCATTAGTGCTACTGCTGCTGGTCCACAGACCATACCTGGAGTAGCCAGATCCCGAGTACAGGTCAGGGTAAGGCCAGAGGAGAAGGGTACACCCAGGGATGGGAGTAGGTGCAAACATAACAGAAAGGGGTGGAGAAATTGTGACAAAGGAATACATTCAGATGGTTAGTGCATAGTCTGGAGAAGGTAACCCAAGCTCCTTTGTGTGCAGAATCAGGGCTTTCTTGCTAAAGGTGACCTAGTAGTATTGAGACCAGATTAAGTTTTATAGATGGGAGGTGGAGTGATGGGGGAGCAAGAGCATCAGCTGTTATATGAAAAGTAACAGTTCACAGGTTTACATATTTACAACAAAGCATACTTATCTCCTGCAACACCTGTCTGCCAGCCCTGACTGGGATGAGTAAACTCATCGAGAACTTCCACCCCAATATGGCTCCTCTGCTCATCTCCTTTTGCAGCATTAAAAACACGTGGTTGGAGTCTCACTCTACCAGGTTTCTGGGTCCCAAGACAGGACATGGTTCCAGTGGACTGAATGTACTTCAGTGAAGTCCTATCAGGTTTACCTGGTTGGACTTATCTCACCTTCTAGGAATGGCATAAGGGTAGCTGCGCACCAGTGTGAATGTACTTAATGCCATTGAGTCATGCACTTAAAACGATTCTAATGGGAAGCTTCAGGTTATGTATATTTTACTACAATAAGAAAAGAAGGGAATAAGGCTGAAGATGTGTGCTCACACGTGTAGGATTTCTACTTATTCTGCTGACAAATGCAACGCAAGCGCTTTGCAGATGAACAGGACTGCTGTGGGTTGGGCTGTAGCACACCCATAGTAAAGGTGATGGCCTTTCCTAGACTACCTCACAGGCAGCAAGGTGTCCACATACTGAGATGGCTTAGGCTGGGTCATACCTGGAGGCGTGTTAGCTGCCCAAGGACCTATGGAACGATTTGCCATTTCTCCTCTCTTCCAGCCTTGCCCCTTGCTACTTCTCTGCTACTTCACGCTACTTCTCTCCCATGATACAAGCTCTCTGGTCTTAGGAAAGGAGGAGGCTCCCCGAGGAGGCTGAGAGGACAGCTACCTTCCAGCATGCTGACATGCATGGCATCATTGGCTTTCTTTGGGACACTGAGCATCACCTCCAGGCCATCCTTGAGCTCCCCCTTCCCCTCTTCACAGCAAGTTAAAAGTTCCTGGGAAAAAAGTCCAAACACAATTAGAACCATTTCCCCCAGCTTCCCTACCCTCCCACCACCAAACCAGCAAGGCAATTACACACCAGCTTCATTCTCTATAATGGTTCCCTCTAAGCTACAAGAGAAGAGGGGTGGGATTATCTCTAAAGACGTCAACCACAGTTTTTCCTCAGCTGAGTTTCTTCAGCTCAGCTCATCCAGACTAACTCAATTCAATCCAACTCCCAAATGGCTGACCCTGTAAGTCAGCAACTAGGGTGTTCTCTGTCACTTGACTGCCCTCCTAGAGAAGGGGATACCCCTGGAAAACACACAAACAGAGGTGCAGTACTGTGGAACTGTAAAGAGAAGGCAAATGTGTGCCAGGAATGCTCAGAATTCATTTATCGCCACACGACTAGCACCACTTTTATTTATATACCTCTACTGCGAATGCTGGCTTCCACCACACTAGGAGCAATCTGGGGTTACAGACATTCTAGGTTTATAGCATGTCAGACTTACAAAAGATTTTTAGATCACATGGATCAGGAGTTCCTAACCTGGGGCCAACAGATGGGATCCTGGACTAGTCCTTTCATTGTCAAATGAGGAAACCGTTATTAAGAGGGATAGAGATTTTCCCCTGGTTATAGAATTAACTGGAGGTAACACAAGGGCTTAAATCCAGGTCTCTTAAATGCAAGTCCAGTAATCCATCCACCTTGCCAACCCCGATGCCCTCCACCATGCCAAGACTTCTGGAGCATGCCCTCTCTTTTACTTTCTCATTGGAAACTAGGTCTTTACTACCTCCATAAAAGGTATATAGTGTCTGGTTGATGGAAAAAAGGTAACTTCCAACTATCTGAGGAGTTATAAAGACCATTTAGATGATTTTGACCATATCAGAAAAATGCTGCCTTTCATTTTTCTTATCAGGGTTATTGTATCTTGCTCACTTTGACACCAGGAAGGAAACAGTTAAGCAACAGATCTGCAATCCATACTCTCTCCTTGGGGGGTTTGTTTAGGGGGAAGGGGAGGCAGGGGATGGGTGGATGTGTGGGGATGTACTTCCAGGAAAGAAAGACGCTGACCAGATCAAACCTTGTAAACAGGTCAATGACAGACCTTCTAGCAAATAAACCAATGATACTTGCTGTGGAATGCGTTTGGTGGAATATATCTAGCCTATCTATCCAGGACTTCTTATGGTAAACATACCTAGAATCTGGGGCTTTTTGGGCATGACTCCTTGGAAAGTATCACATAAGCTATGCAACTAAGGAAAAAGTGATTTCATGAGCAAAATGGCTCTCTTCAGGGTAGGTGGTATGATGCAACAAGTATTTTAGAAATCTTGTGTGTTAACCAGGGCCACAGCCTATCCTGATGATGCAAGAAAGGACTTGAAGGCATTGGCAGTCCTGGACTACCCTCTGTTTTACCTTTGCCTTAAGATTATTTGCATCCTTGAAATTATAGCCGTGTACCATTTAACAATGGGGATACATCCTAAGAAATGTGTCATTAGTTGATTTTGCCATTGTGTGAGCGTCACAGAATGTACTTACAGAAACCTAGATGGAATAGTCTACTACATACCTAGGCTATATGGTATAGACTATTGCTCCTTGGCTACAAGCTTGTATAGCATGTTACTATATAAACAATATGAGACTAAATTAAGCGCATGAGAAAATGCAGCAATCAAGAGATGAGGCAAACACGAAGTATATGAGGCTGCTGCCAGTGTAACGTAGCATACTGTTTTATAGCAAACATTTTTTAATAAGTAGAAAGAGTATACTCTAAAATAGTAAAAGAATGGTAAATATATAAACCAGTAGTAGTCATTTTTATCATTATCAAGTATTAGGTACTGCACATAGTGTGTGTGCTATCCTTGTTACATAGCACAGTAGGTTTGTTCACACCAGCATCGCTACAACATGTGAGTAATATGTTATGCTACAACATTATGATGGCTACAGCATCACTAGGCAACAGGACTTTTTTCAGCTCCATTATAATCTTATGGGATGACGGTCATACTGCAATCTATCGCTGGTTGAAATGTCATTAGGCCATACATGACTGTATTAGCAAAGCTTTATACTTGGTAGGATATCCGATTAGTGAGAATCTGGTATGAAAATCCAACCCTTTGTATTATCTTGAATATGTTCCACATGAAGAAGGGAGCTTTGCCTGTCCATGGAACAGGTGAACTGCCCAGAGCACATGAGGTAGAAGTGCTCAGCTCCCAGCTCTGTCCTTGGTACCAGTCAGTATAATCTCAACCGTTGTTGAGAAGGTTGCATTTCATTCTGCCAACCTGCACTCTGATTTTCCTCACCACTTTCCTAATTCTAACCCTCTCAGCCCTTGTTTTCATACATCATCAACAGAACTTGTAGGCAGAAACATAAGAGAGAAATAAGAAATATGTATGCTTCAGTTTACCACCGAAAACACCAATTAGTTTAACCCCCAAAGCAATCTGGCAAGTCTGCTAATCAACCAGCAAAGCCAATAAGCTCTATTTGGATTCTGGCTATAGTTTATGATAAAGAGAAGGCCTCACATTTAATATATACTGCAAAAGGAAGTTTTTGCTGTCATATAACACCTACAGCTAGGAACCCCAGATAATACTGGTAATTAAATATCAATTTATTTGGAATAAAATGGACTTTAATGAGAAAATGAACTCCATATTATTTATTTACAGTTAAAGCTCAGCAAACTATTTTTCTTTTACTCAGCAGGCACTCTGCCACCAGCACATTTAAAAAAGGCCAAAATTACCTTAAGTGTTTTTTTCCAATAATTCTACCATTTCTTCACAACCAAATTCCCACTACTTTATTTTTGCCCTTGTCAGTTCCACGCAGTCATATCTCCCTAAAACATTCAACACCGAACGAAGGCCCAGGGCCCACCCCTCCATCTGCCTAAAGCAGAACAGAGGACAGTCTATCCTTTCTCCACTTTCCTCCCTTGTCTGTGCCACAAAATTAATCCTCAGAACCTCAGCCTGATGGGTTTTAAAGGGAGAGGTAAAAAGCTGTCTTTCTCTTAGAACTGTAACTTAATGAATGTAAGGCACCGTCAGTATAGATGGTGAGCCAGATCCCATCCCTACCCCCCAATTCCTGAAAAGGCTTGGGGATACTTTAAAAACACAAAAGTAAATTTAAAAAGTTGTTTGGCATAAGAAAATCATTTAGAAGGGTCAAGCATTATGTGGGATAGGGTAATTAGACTGCACAGCTTTGGGCTAAGGAGAAACCACTGTTAAGTAACCAAACTCAATGCCAACTATCTGACAGTCAAAGGAAAAGAAGGACCTAAAGCTCCTGTGATTTAAAGGCCGAAAGCACACTGATTTTTCAGGAGACACGCTCCCCCACTCCCAACGCCCCACATGGAGATCGCATGAGAAATGCTGAGTCTTTATATAAGAAACTCCATAACAAAGAGGACATCTGCAAAAGTGCTTCTGCCAGCACAGCCAAGGTGTCCTGCACTTTGTTACTTCTCACACTAGTCCTCAGTAAAGGCCACGGGCACGACGCCATGTTCTAATTCCCTAAGTCATTTCTGCAGTTGGATGACTGGAGTGCCTGGGAGCAAGAGCCCATGGTCTCTTCTTGGAGACAGGAAGGAGGTTTGAAGAAGGAGCCTGAAGGAAAGGGCAGAACAGGCCCCTGCCCTGACCTAAAGGGGTAAAAGAGGTTCGGGGCACAGGCTCCTGCTGCCCGCTCTGTGCTCTTCACAGAACCACTAAGGTGCTAAGCCAGGGACAACATGGACCTAACAATGGGCACACTCTCTAACATGCCTGGAAATCTAGGTATGAAACTAGACTGGTTTTCAGACTTTGTGAAGCTAGAATATGTGATATTCTACAAGTGCCAGCCTGCAAACCAAAGGGTCACCAGTTTGATTCCCAGTCAGGGCACATGCCTGGGTTGAGGGCCAGGTCCCCAGTAGGGGGTGTGTGACAGGCAACCACACATTGATGTTTCTCTCCCTCTCTTCCCCTCTATCTAAAAATAAATAAATAAAATCTTAAAAAAAAAGAATCAAGATAGACAGGGGTTATATAATTGTCTATAATATCAATTTCCTGGGCCTTCTGTGGGGTATTGTCATATTTTCAGACTGTCAGTATATTCTCCTCTGAGAAAGATTCAGCCCAAATTACTTAGTATTTTACATAATTTTATTATTTAACTTTTAAAGAAAAGATTTTAGAAAAATCCAAATCTCTTGGTTGGCTCCAGAACCTCTAAAATATGAGATCCTACAGACATAAGAGTGTCATTGTGTTTTAATATTCAGTCTTCAACTATTTCGTCTAAAAAACCTCATAGCCTTGACAAACATAGAGATTAAGACAATGGCAAGTCCTGCCCTGGACTCCAGTGCCCATGCAGACTGGCACTGCCCATAAGGCCTTGACCTTTGATCCTATCAGAAGCAGTGGCCACCAGGGGGGATCTTCTCCAGGAGGGAAGGACAGGAGAGGCTCTATGTACCAGCCAGTGCCTGGGGTGGCAATTGCTAAAAGTTGTACAGAGGTGGGTGGGTGTGAAAATAGTCAAAACCTGTTCCTGTTCCCAATGAATGAGACCTGGAATTTCACAGGACGGGACTTGCAGTCTGGAGCCAGCAATGCCAGCACGGGCTCATCCCTGAAGTTATGCTCTAGGTAGAGGAAAGGTCTTCAGGTGGAAGCTTTTCCACCCTCAGACAAAGCTGGGGCTCCCTGGGCCTGGGCACTCGTGTGGTAAGGGGTGACACAGAGGGGAGGGGAGGTACCTTCAGGAGCAGCTGGTACTTGGTGATCCTCTGGACAGGCTTAATTAGGTAGGAAGAGATGGAGTTGGCCAGACCATGCCGCTGCTGTATCTCCTACAGGATGAAAACGGCACCATTAGACACAGAGGAGCTTGCATACGTGTGTGTTCTGGGAGGAGGCAGGTGGGGTAAGAAGAGAGGACAGAAGAAGAAAGGGTAGATGATTATGAGAAACGGTTCTTTGATGGGGAGAGGGAAGCATAAAGAGATGTATGAAAGACTAAGGTGCATATGTTAATAATCAATAGAAAGAAAATGGAGAGAGGGCAAGAGGGGAGGAGCTTTAGGGAAACCAAGCAGATTTGTGAAACAGAAATGGAAATTAAGAAGAAACAGAGAAAGACAAAGGTGGAAAAAGAAAGTGATAAGGTAAATATTGGACAGGAGGGTAAAGGATAGGCGAAGAAGAAGAAGTGAAAGGAAATAAACCTGGAATGCAGGAAATGAACGGGGGATAAAAGGGGAGATGAGAATAAAGGGAAGGCAGAGCGTGAGGCCCTGATTTCTATTGATGGCTCCTGCGTATTCACCCGTCTGTGGTCTCCTTCTTAAAACTGCACAAGGACACATCTCATTTCCCATTCCTCCTCTCTTTAAATTTAATGCATCCTGACTTAGAATCACCACTTGCTCCTTACAACTTTTCCATTGTGATCAACGGTATCTCCTTCATTCTTCAGGTCCGTTGAGTTGGAAACTATGCAGTCATTTTCCGTTGTTTTCCTTCTGTTACCCCTGACAACTGGGGAAGACAAGTCTTTCCTGTCCATTTTCACCCACACCACCCGTACCATTCATGCCCAGGCTGTGACCGTGGCCTCCAACCGTTGTTTGTGCCTCTAGTCTCTCATTTTAGTCCACTCTCTAACCTACCTCCAAAATGATCTTCCATCCCCCAAGGTCTAGGTGTAACAACAGCAGTTAGGGGAGGGTAAACTTCAGTCTCTTCCTTTAAGAACCTTACATTCTAGCTAGCTGATAATATTCACACACACGAGATAGACAGCAACAAAGGATAACAGTAAGTATTCTCATAGGTTTTAGCCAGGGAGACCAGAGCAGAGTCACTGGCCCCATGAGTGGTTTTACAGACATGAAGCCTTCGGCTGGGGTTTAGAGGGTTGGTCGGGGTGGTGAGGTGGGAAGCTGGAAGAATAGTTCCCTATAAAGGGAAAATATAGAGAGCAAAATGCACAGGGAATAATCATTATATATTTAGATAATAATGAGGACCATGCCTGAGAGGTGCAGAGGATGCACACCTGATTCTAGAAAAAGGGAAAAATACAGTTAGATAAGCAAGATGCTTTTAGGTGATTGCTAAGGTTGAGCTAGAATGAAGAATTAGGGTTTGTTGGTGAATTTCTCAGTGTAAAGGATTGTAGATATTTAATGGAAGAAAAACTTGATGAAAGCAAGGTTTCAGGAAGAGTAACTTAAATCTAATAGCAACATAGGGGGTTGGAAAACAGAGACAAGCAGACTGATTCGGAGGTTATTGCAAAAGGCTAAGTGTAGATGTAGAGTTACCACATGGTCCAGCAATTCCACTCCTAGGAAAACAGGGTGGGGCAAAGGTAGGTTTGAAGTTATGAGTACTTGAAATGGTTTATTCATATGTTATTATTTATTAATTATTGTATTATTTTCCATATGAACAACTAAACCTACTTTTGCCCCACCCTGCATACCCAAGAGAAATGAAAACATATGTCCACACAAAAACTTGTACATGTTTATAGCAGCATTATTAATATTAATAATAATATGGAGAAGGTGGACAGAACTCAAATGTCCATCAACTGATGAAGAGAAAAACAGAATGTGACATATCTGTACAATAAAATACTATTTGGCCGTAAAAAGAAATGAAGTGCCGAGACATGCTACAATACAGATGAACCTTGAAAACGTCACAAGTCAGTCATAACAGAACACACATTACATGATTCCACTTTCATGAAATGTCCAGAATAGGCAAGTTTACACAAGGGAAGAGAGATCATTGGTTGCTTAAGGCTGGGGAATGCGGGGGAGGATAAGGTTGGGGGTGGTAGCTAAAGAGGGCACGGTTGCTTTATGAGATGATAAAAACATTCTAACATTAACATTGGCTGTGGGATAGTTGCACAGGTCTGTGAATACACACACACACACACACACACACATACACACACACACACACGCAGGTGTTTAACAGGTGGTCCTAAGCTAAGACTAGTGAAAACAAAGCATTAGGGGAAATAAAAAGAAACATTTAAAGTTAGACAAGTTAAGACTTGCTATGTGGCTACGGAGAAGGTAAAAAAGAGGGAATAAAAAAAAATTACTCTGTTTCCTGCCAATTATCTCAGAAAGTAGCAATTTTCTCACTCATTTGCCTCTTCCCTAGAGGTGTGTAGTCGTGGCAGGACTTGTTCAAGGATGATGGGCAAGGTAGCTGGCAGCTTGACTCTCTTTGGCAGAGTAAACACTGTGAGTTTATTTGGGGGCTTTGGCAAGACAGCACATGCAATAATGTACCTGTGACAGTCCTTCCCTCTGGCAAGATGCCAGCTTGGGGAAGGCTGCTGGCTGCCTCCAGTGTCTAGGTCAGCAAACCATGCTTAGTAATCAATGCGGCACCAGGCATCACTGCCTCACAGTTTTCATATCTGGAGTAGAAAAGTCCGGATCATGTGAATGTGTGAGACTTTCCAGGTCTTCAATTTTCTGTGTTCTGTTTACAAGAATGGGTGATAAGGGGCTGCCTTTATTAAGGGCTTATCTCTTTTATAGAATGAGGGCCTAAAGCAGAGAGTTCCTAGGCGCAGAATTTAGGGAAATCCTTCTGATGGGCTGGAAAAAAGTTGCAAAAATTATGCTTTCTGGAAAGCTTTGGGAACAATCAGGAGAGTTAACTAACTACTCCCCCTCCCCATCTCTAGGATAAGCTCTGGGAACTCCTTCCATTGGCTTTTCCAACCAATGCACAGGCTAATTAGGCACTACTTTGGAAATGGAGGGTAGGGTGCAAAATTTGGAGTCTGATTTCTCAGCCAAAGTTTGGAAATTGCCTAGAAACAGGAATATGAGCAATGTGGGACTAAAGGAAAATATGGTTTAACACCAGATACTATGATGTGTACAAAATGAACCAGGTAAACCCCTCCCCTGCTCAAGGGGGAAGGTGTGAGTAATGGAAAGGTACAATGTTAACCTGCCAAAAAGCAAATCATTACAAATGCTGAGACTAATGCTAAGAGTAATGATGTATGCATAGAGAAAGGGAAGGATCCACCCAGAAAGCAACACTGGACCTTTAAAGTAAAGGAAGAATTCTGAAGAGTGACTTTGTATGTGTTTGAGTGTGCGCATGTGTGACAGAGGGGGCTGCAATCCATTTTAGGCAGAGAGAGCAGGGTGAGCAGAGATTAGTAAGCAGGATGGTCTAAGGCAGAGGGCCCCAACCCCCAGACCAAGGACAGGTACTTGTCAGTGCCTGTTAGGAACTGAGGGGCCACACGGCTGGGGATGAACTTGAATATAATGTGCTTGAATCATCCCCAAACCATCCCCACTCCCCACCCCCGGTCCATGGAAAAACTATCTTCCATGAAACCAGTCCCGGGTGTCAAAAAGGTTGGAGACTGCTGGTCTAAGGCTTGCTCAGAGCAAAGGGCACGTATATTCAGAAAAATATAAAGCCGAAGACAGAACAAAGTGTGTTTAAATCCTCAAAAAGACTCTTCTGGATACTGTTGATGTATAGTCATCCAGAAACATCTTAAGGGAAATACATTATTAAGCAAAGATAATGGCACAAAACATTCCATAACTCTGATAACAAGTTAAGGTAGCCCTTTACTTGGGTTTTCTGTTTTACCAAATCTAACCTCAGAAATTCCAGTTTGGGATCTTATAACCACTCTCATATTAATGCTCCATTAACAAATCATATGCTTTTTCTTGCCTGGTTTTCTCCCATCCAAGTGTGATTGCTTGGGGATTTTTTTCTGTTACAGCAGTATCAGGCTAGAAAGAGTCTCAGAAGGTTTATTTTGTAACCTTGAGTACAGGAACTGTAATTAAATGTCTGTATTCCCCAGAGGGTCAGGCATACTATCTTGTGTCCAGCAGACATTCAAAATATTCATGGAAGGAATGGAAGCAGGTAGGCAGAAAGATAGACTGACTGATAGACATTCTGAACTTCAAGTTTTTGTCACTTTGGACATGTCTACCAGAATGGGCATCACTGTTATAGCCTCTGTCTCCCTGAGCTTCCTTCCACCCCCCTCACTTCTTCTCCCCCTCTTGCTCTTCCCTTGGATCCTACAGTGACCCATTTGATTCAATTCACTTTAGGTCACTCTCTGGGGACCAGAACTTATGGACTTATACCATCATTCACCAACAGGATTGGATCCTCATTCAAAACCAGAGGATCCGACGAGGCCCATCAGCTCTGATTCTCCTAGCTTCCATTACTGCTCAAGTGCTCAACCTGGAAACTTTTCAAACTTTCAATGCCCAGCCTGAACCCAGGCCAATTAAAACAGAATCTCAGAGGTGGGACCCAGAATCAGCAGTTTTCAAAGCTCCCCAGGTGATTCCAATGGTAGCCAACGTTGAAACGATTGCATTATAGTCGTTCTCAAACTTGAGTAGTCACCAGAGTCCCCTGGAGGGCACTCCTTAAAACCCACACTGTCAGGCCCTGGCTTGGAGATTCTGATTCAGTAGCGTCCAAAATATGCCTTTCTAACAAGCTCTCAGGTGAGGACGATGTGGCTGGTCTGCAGACCACACTTTGAGAACCCCTACGTTTGAGGGAGCTGAATATGAAGTAGAACTGAAACATCTTAACCAACACCTGAACCACAGTAGGCTCCTATGCACACCAGACTTATGCCTAGCTATGTGTGGGGTGGAGGCATGGAGGCAAACATGCTTTGCCCAAAATCACAGCACTTGAGATGGGATGGAGTAAAACAGAGGACAAACACTGCTTTGGTTTTCCTCCATGATTTATCCATGAGATAGAGGTTTGGAATGTCCAGTAAAGATAAGAGAAGGAACAAAGGATAGTAACCCATTATCCCAAAGTAGTGAAGCATTTCCATATACTTCACAGTTTAAGAAAATCACAGCTTACATCAAAGAAGGTGCCTGCATGCTCCAGAATCAGCTGGTTGGAATCAGGTTTGTTTTTACAGTAGGTGACATACATCTGAAATTTATCTGCCTAAAAAGAACAAAGACAATAATAGATAAGCATCCATTAGTGGCTCCCTTCTGCTGACAGTGCCTACAGGGTCCAGCTAGGGCTGTGCAGTTGAAGGGTCAGACATGGTGTGGCACAGGATAGCCTGTGGCAAGGCTCTGGGCTTATCTGGTGCGCGCTCCCAGACAAACTTTGTGATGCTTTTCTCCTAACAGCACCAGAAAGCTTCCTGAAAGGAAGCTTCCTGAAAGGAAGTGCTGGAAAGAATTAGCAAAACCAATTCATATATCATAATGTATTCTAAGTTGGACACAATTTATTTAGATGTTATCCCCTTATTTGGATTACCTACTATTGTGCATCCCATCTTGAAAAGTGACAGCATTTGCTCTGAAAGCAAAAACTGAGGAATGAAAATGAAGTACAGTCTCAGAGCTAGAACTGCTTATACTCCAAGTGTCTTCACTGGGGGCAGCTTGTAGGGCGTGTCAAGGGACTGCGCCATCATCTTCAACTTCGCAGAAGCAATGATGGGGGACAGGAAAGCACAGGACTCTTTGGGGCAGGGTCTGAATAATGAGCGCTAACCAAATCGTTACTTTAAGTCAAGAACCTTATGGCTTGGTGGAAATTCATTTCACATTTCTCTCACAACCCTCTGGTTGGTGCTACACACCCTTTCCACTGGGAAAGGTATGTGTATTTTGTCCCTTAAGTACTTTTCCCATTTGTAAACCACTGTCCACCTTGGTGTCTACAGAACATTGGGGGTGTCCTCGTCTGAGAAAGCAGCCTAGATGTGCGCTTTATATTGTGGCAGGTTTCATTTGTGCCAGCACTTTTCTAAGTGCTTTCCGTATATTAACCCATCGGATCCTCACAAGAACCCTGTGTAGTGAGCTCCGTCTTCATCATCCCTGTTGCACAGATGTGAAAACTGTTAAACAGTGGCAGAGCCCAGGGAAGCCGACTTCAGGCTTCTTGGTCATAGTCTTTCTACTGTTTATTCCTACACTACACTCATAGGTTAAGGTTATAAGACTTAAAGTCATCTTGGGATAATTCTTGGCAAAATGTGTATATTTTATGCAATCACTAAGATTTTTTGAAACCAATTTCTGGATTTATGTACTACCTGGGAGGCATTCAGCATCCCTAAGAGATGTTAAATCATACTTATGGTTGATTCCAAGACAAATCCATAAATTGCATGCAACAAGATTTAAAAAATCTCTTCACTTAATGGTTGATCTCTTTTTCCCTCTACACTGGAGAAATGTAAGGAATCATACATTGTTTATCAACATTAATGTGAAGTGTGCATGTACTCACATATTTAGAGATAGAAAATGTATCAGTGCAAGATGAGATAGTCTGAGGCTTCCTTAAGACATGAGATAATGCCAGGAAGCAAATGTGAGTGTTTCATGAAAAGGGAGCAACTCAGGTCTTGAACTGTGGAGCTGACTGGGATATACGTCAGCAGACTCGTCAGTCTCCCAGCTGGTCTGAATTGTGTCTACATATAAACACAAAACGTGACCACAGCCCTGCCTGTTCCATAAGGCTGTTGAGAGCACTAACTCCTGAATTGCGAAGATGTTTTGAAATTTAATTTACCTACTTGGAGCAGAAGTTATAATTAGAAAATAATTATTAAATATTAGATCTCCTGCCCCGGGGGAAGAATTTCCATGTTGAGCTGCACCTAGCATTTTACCTGACCTTCTCTGGAGACCTTTGCACTCACATCACAAACCTGAGCTCAGAACAATGTGATGCGGAGATGCTAATGGAGACCAATATTTCCATTTACACAATTAGAACCTGGTACATTCAGCCCATTTACTTGGCCCATGACAATAGCACCTAGAAAGAAAATGACTAGACAGTATCTTGTAGGTTAGAATTAGGATGGACACCCAAAGAGTGTGTTCTCTATTAAGGAAGAACATGCCATCAACAGTTTGGTGGTTTGATGTATTACCAAAGTTCTAATTCCTTAATCCTTATCCAGCTAAAAAACAAACAAAAAAACCTAATCAAAAACAACAAAAATAGTGGACGGAGCTAGAGTAGTTCTCTATCAAGGGTGGTGGTCTTGTTTCAATCTGCTGACACTTTGATTTTGGAAAGTGCTTAGAAAACTTAACAGGGCCCTTGGACACAATGTCTGGGACTTTCCCCACGAGGGCACTGCTCCTCAGGGAGGGACTGCCTCTCTCAGGTCTACTCCTGGCCCTTTTCTACAGTCCCTGGTCCTATGCTAGAATGTCAGTGACACCAATTCTCAGGCCAGGCACTGAAAAGGGATGCCATCTCATCTGCTCTCCTGGAGAGCACTGGGACTATGGGAGAAACAGGATTTCGGGTCAGTTACCCAGGTAACAAAGCAGTGTCCCACGTCCTCAGGCAGCTGCTCGTACTTCTCCAGCTCTTTGAGGAAGATGCTGCAAGGGAGAGAAAGGCTGAATCAGACATCTCTGTGCGGCTCCCCCCTCTGAGAGGCCTGGGCTGAGGCCGGCAGACTCGTAGACGCTCCATTACTTACACATGGCCTCTCCACGCAGTGACAACGTGGCAAAAAGTAGTTTTAATATGTGGAAACTAATGTCATTAAAATGTTTATTAACTGATTAATGAGTGCTACTTAAAATAACACAGTTTCCCTTAGAGGTTTATACTTCTCAGGCTGAAAATAATGAATTATTATACTTGTTTTGGGCCTTTTAATAGCAACTACAAACCAATTTTTTAATCCAAGTGATCTGAACACATTGTAACATTAAAAATATAGATATAAATATCAAAAAGAACAAATTAATATCATCCATAATCCCAGGGAAAAAGTGGAAAAATATTTAATCCTACACAACTTTTCTCTAATTCTTGGCCTTCTTCTTCCACCCTAGACAGTTTGTGCTAAAAATTATGCATCAATGTTTCCCAATGTAGACATCACTAGAAAAAAAGAATTTAATGGAGAAAAAGTTACAATGCATTTCAAAGTTCAATTGAATTACTCTACAGAATTATCTGCTATTGTGGATATCTGTGCCATGGCTCCTTTCTGTGTTAGTGAATAATAAAGAGTTGATTATACTGACTTTGAATTAATATATTAAACAATTTGTTTGAGCTTAGAAAATATGGGCTCTAATAAACTGGCATCACTGGAGTGGAGTTAGCTTTTTAAAAATCACACAAAATTTTTCAAATAAATAATTATGAGGCTGTGGTGTTACATGCTGATGGAAATGAATGATGGTGTAATCTTTACAAAGGACAATTTGACAACTTGTGTCAAGATTTTGTCTCTGCAGTTTTAATCCTGGAAAATTAAAGAGGTATTCACACATGTATGAGGTGGTATGTATACATGTGTATTCACTGTGGCAGTGTTTATGATGGTGAAAGATGGGGTGTAGGTGACCGAGTAAACTATGGTGTAGCCACAGAACTGAATATTACATAGCTATAAAAAAAAGACAAAGCTTTCTACATTTTCATCTGGAAGATCCCCAGGGCAGGATATTAAGTGAAAAGAGAAAGATCTGGAAGAATGTATGTAACATGCTGCCTTTTGTCTAAGAAGGAAATATATACTCTTTTTTCCATCCCAAGAAACTAATGGTTAAAGGGTATAATTTCAGTTATTCAAGGAAAGTTCTGGATATCTGTATATACCATTATACCTATAGTTAACAATACTATATTGTATGCTAAAAATTTGCTAAGATATAGATATTATGTTAAATGTTCTTGCCTAATAACAATAACAACAGGAGAAAGCTTTGGGAGGTGATAGATTTGTCCATTGCCTTGATGGTAGTGATGATTTCATGGGTGCACACTTAGCCTCAACTCATCAATTGTATATGTTAAGTGTGTACAGCTTTCCACGTGTCAATCATACTTCAATAAAATGGTTTAAAGAAAAAAACTTTTTAACATAGGAAATCAGGTGAAGGAACAGGGTGAGATAGTGGTGGTTATGACTTCTCAACATATACTTTATATTTAATTTTGATTTTAAAAGTTAAATGAAATAATATAAGGCAGTTCTGAATTATTTTACAAGTTAACCTCTACCATTGGAAAAATTAATTTTATTGATTTGATTTATTCTACCTGGCTCCTACTTTCCAAGCATCCTGGCAGTCTCTCACAAGTACAATTGGTTATGGGTTCATTGTGTGTGTGTCACTATGTTCTCTTTCTGATGACACAGAAAAATGTTTGTTTTGGTTTAAAAAATATGTATGTGTGATTTAAAAATATTTGGCAAGTCATATTGGGAAAGCCAAAGTGCTAATAATGATTGGTGGGATATATAATACGTTAATTCTGGAAATTTCCATAACAATATGTTACCATATTAGTATAATATTAATCTATTTTGATAAGTATTTTTATACCTGAAACTGAATTCTAAAGGACTTTATTATGTGGCTCGACTACATGATATAATGTATAATAGCTTCACAGTTGTTCGGAAGGTGTTGAGAGCTTCTTTATGTGGTCATTTCTCACACTGGCCTTCAATATTAACCTCAGGGAAGACAATGAATGGAAATCCAGCTCTGAGCCATGATGGACTGAACAGGGCCTGGGGGTGGGGGTTGTAAAGACTTGGCAAGTGGGGACAGAAAATCTGAGGAACTATTTTAGAACAAGGATTGGTGATAGAAAATGAACTGCTTTAGACAAAGGAGAACATGGAAGGATGGGAGAGCTTGGAAGAAGAGAAAAAGCAGAGAAAGGGGTGAATCTGGAGGCCCTGGGCTTTAGGATAAGTGCTTCTGAGAGACCTCCACTTCCCCACTCTCAGGTTCTCACTCCAGCCCCCTAAACTCTGATTGTCATGGCATGTAAACCATTCTCCTCCAAGAGTGAGCAACTAAATGGTAAAATAACCTGGACCATGGCATTCCACACAGAATATAAAATTATATTTTTGTGGCATTTTTATTTTTTATAACATTTAACTTTTTTTGTAAGTCACCGATGTACATGATAAAAGAACAAAGCATTTGTCTTCCTGGTCCCTCCTCGGAAGCAACTGTAGTTACTAATTTAAGGTGTAGTCTATGAATTGAGTGTATTTTTTTGGCTCTTGTTTTGTTGTTGTTTTTTCCCTATTTTTAAAAAACTTATTTGAGTGACATTGGTTAATACGATTATATAAGTTTTGAGTACACAATTCTATATAATACATCATTTGTATATATTTTTGTTTCAGAAGTTGCAAGGATACCCATAATAAACTTGGAATGTTTTCCTCTTTCCTTGACTTATGACCCATGGTCAGTTTGCTGGTCACTTAAGGTTAAGTTTAAACAAACAGTGGTAACTATAACCACAGAATCGATCACTGATTTAGATGCTGAAAACAGTGCTAGCAGCAAGTTTATTTAAAATCCTGGAAATTTAAATAGAGCAATACCCTGGCTTTTTGTGATAGCAACTATCAAAAACCTATGGGAGAATGCTCAGTTTGAAAATCCTCAAAAATGAAAGCACTATAAAATGAATTAAATGCATAGATTATTACTTCTACAATTAATGCCTTCCTGGAAAATGTGGGTTTTAACAGCAACTGCCACTAGTTCACCCTTCTACTGTCTCTCTTTTTTCTGCAACCAAGCATGAGTTAAAGAACCAACTGTTAGTCACAGTTGTGAGGGGGGCTTTCAAAGCTTCATTTTCTTGTCTTTAAGTAATTCCCTTGTGGAGTTGTTGTGAGAATTTAATAAATCCACATAGTGAAAGAACCCACCCCAGTGCTGGCATACAGTAGGCACTAAATAAACATCAGTTCTTCAAGATCAGTGCTTCTCAGTCTTAATGAAACCATACTCTGATAAACATATGTATCTCACATTCTCCCCCATTCACAGAGACAAAGTTCAGGAGCTCCCCTTACTAAGCCCCCGTTAAAAACATGCAGCCCATGGGCCGCATGCAGCCCAGGATGGCTATGAATGAGGCCCACCACAAAATTGTAAATTTACTTAACACCTTTTTTTGCTCATCAGTTTTCGTTAGTGCTTGTGTATTTAATGTGTGGCCCAAGACAACTCTTCTGCTTCCAGTGTGGCCAGGAGATGCCAAAAGGTTGGACACCCCTGCAAACTATATCCTAGGAAAATCTTGATCCAGTATTAGTGCAAAAATTAGATTCCAAAGCGACATGTCATTTAAATTTGGGAAATCCTAGGGTAAACTGGCTTCTTTACTGTGGGACTTCCCAAATCCCATACTATTGAGTTAGCCAAAAACTTTGAAGGGTTTTTTCCATAAGATGGCTCTAGTAGCACTTAGTTTTCATTAACTTTATTCAAAACAGTTTTGTTAGATTGTATTGTGGCAGCTGTCATATCAATGTGATTTAAAAAAACATCAAAATTGGTGAATTTTTGTGTATCCACTTTAATTTTGGAGATGAAAAATACACAACATTTTTGGCATACTTGTATTATGCTTTACTATTTCAAGAAAGGTTAAAAAAAAGATGTATGCAGTGCATGGAGAAGGTGCTGTGACTGACTGAATGTGTCAAAAGTAGTTTGTGAAGTTTTGTGCTGGACATTTCTCACTGGACAATGCTCCATGGTTTGGTGGACCAGTTGAAGTTGATAGTGATCAAATCAAGACAGTAATTGAGAACAATCAATGTCATACCATGCAGGAGATAGTCAACACTCAAAACATCCAGATTGATAAAGTTATTGGTGAAAATGAAAAAATGTGGCTTTAATTTTATAGAAAAATCCATATGGACTTCTTGGCCAACCTAATACGATCAGGTACACTATAAATCTCTGAAGTGATGTAGTGTGCAGTGCTTCCCAAACTAATTTGAGAGTGGAATGTTTTTGGAGGGAGTATCAGACTTTACTCACAGAACACTCTTGGAAAACTCTAGTTACTTATCCCCACACCTGGCTGTGCACTGCTCCCCCACCCCGAGGATAGGATCTGAGTATCTGAACTGTTTAGAAAAGCTCCCTGGGTAATTCTGATGAATCCAGTCCACAGATCAGCATTTGTAGGTGATGGCTCTAGATTCCAGTGGGCTTCCAGCTGGCAAATCCTACATTGATGCTATGACTGAATTTTTTTACCCTCACCTGAGGACATTTTCTTCCATTGCTTTTAAAGAGGAAGGGAATGCATGTGACAGAAACACTGATGTGACAGAGAAACATCAATTGGTAGACTCCCTCATGCACATGACCCAACCAGGGATCGAACCTGCAACCTAGGTATGTGACCTGACCAGGGATTAAACCGGCAACCTTTCAGTTTACAGGACGATGCTCCAAACAACTGAACCAAACTGGCAAGGACTATGATTGAATTTTTAAATAAAAAGGTTAAGATTTAGAAAAGCTATCTTGCGTTGGGCATATGAATTCATGACTTTGAGTAAGACGTTTACTACAATCTCAAGGTAATTTTTGAAGGCAAGTGGCAGTATTAAAGTCTAGTTTGCTTTGTAATTTGAAGTTTATGAAGATGATAGATTATGTAAGTCTGATCAATATCATTTCACCTACATCAAATAGACACAATAAGCTTAAATTAAAGCACAAGAGATCAGAATTCTCTTATAAATGATGGAATATTCCACCTCAGCTGTTTTATAGCAGTATCTTGGTCCTCACCATTTCAATTATTATATGTAATAAATCATGAGAGAATGAGAAAAACAAGTAGTTTAAGAGTTTGTCTGTGATTCTTTCAGAAATGAATAAAACTTTTAAGGAAATGTCAAGATCTAAGCAAAGTCACTACTCTACTAAATTATTATAATGCGACTTCCAGCCAAGATGGGGGCATAGGTAGATATGCTTTGCCTCCTTGCACAACCAAAAGAAGGACAACAACAAATTTAAAAACAAACAAACAAACAAACAAACAAACAGAACTGCCAGAAAATTGAACTGTATGGAAGTCCAATGACAACCCAGGGTTGCAGCGTGGGGAAATAAAGCCTCAAAGCCTCCGACTGTAAAAATCTGTAGGGGTTGCAGTGGTGGGAGAAACTCCAGGCCTCACAAGAGAGCTCATTGGAGAGACACACAGAATCCTACAATGTACACAAACCCACCCACCCAGGAATCAACACCAGAAGGGCCCAATTTGCTTGTGAGTAGAGGAGGAAGTGACTGAAAGCCAGCCAAGAGCTGAGCAAGCATCATTGTTCCCTCTCAGACCCCTCTTTCACATACACTGCCACAGTGCAGCTAGGTGGTTTGCCCTGCCCTGGTGAATACCTAAGGCTTTCCCCCTTACTATGTAACAAGTACACCAAGAATAAAAATATGGCCCAAATGGAAGAACAGATCAGAGCTCCAAATATAGAACTAAATGATGAAGACATAGCCAACCTATCAGATGCAGAGTTCAAAACACTGGTGACTACGATGCTCACAGAAATGGTTGACTTTGGTCGAAAAATAGAGTAAAAAGTGAAGGCTATGCAAAGTGAAATAAAGAAACATATACAGGGAACCAACAATGAAGGGAAGGAAGCTGGGACTCAAATCAACAATTAGAGCAGAAGGAAGAAATAAACATCCAACCATAATGGAATGAAGAAACAGGAAATGAAAAAAATGAGGAGAGGCTTAGGAACCTCCAGGACAACTTTAAATGTTCCAATATCAGAATCATAGGGGTACCAGAAGGAGAAGAGGAAGAACAAGAAGTTGAAAGCTTATTTGAAAAAATAATGAAGGATAACTTCACTACTCTGGCCAAGGAAATAGACTTCCTAGGAAGTCCAGGAAGTCAGAGAGTCCCAAAGAAGGTGGACCCAAGGAGGAACACACCAAGGCACATCATAATTACATTAGCCAAGATTAAAATGAAGGAGAGAATTCTAGAAGCAGCTAGAGATAAGGGGACAGTCACCTACAAAGGAGTTACTATCAGACTGTCAGTTGATTTCTCAAAAGAGACCTTGTAGGCAAGAAGGGGCTGGAAAGAAGTATTCCAAGTCATGAAAGGGAAGCACCTCCATCCAAGACTGCTGTATCCAGCAAAGCTTTCATTTAGAATGGAAGGGTAGATAAAGTGCTTCTCAGATAAGGTCAAGTTAAAGTTCATCATCATCAAGCCCTTATTATATGAAATGTTAAAGGGACTTATCTAAGAAAAAGAAGATAAAAATATGAACAGTAAAAAGGCAGCAAACTCACAGTTATTAACAACTACATCTAAAACAAAAGCAAACTAAGCAGACAACTAGAACAGGAATAGAAACACAGAAATGGAGAGAACATGGAGGGTTAACAACAGGGGAGTGGGAGGAGGAGAGAGAGGAAAAGGTACAGAGAATAAGTAGGGTAGACAGTAGAGAGAAAATAGACAGGGGAGGTTAAGAATAGTATGGGAAATGTAGAAGTTAAAGAACTTATGACACATGGACATGAACTAAAGGGGGGGAATGTGGGTGGGAGGAGGTGTGCATGGTGGAGGGGAATGAAGGGGGGAATGGGACAACTGTAATAACATAATCAATAAAGTGTATTTAAAAAAGAAAAAAAAGTTCATCATCATCAAGCCCTTGTTATATGAAATATTAAAGGGATTTATCTAAGAAAAAGAAGATGATCAAAACTATGAATGGTAAAATGACAATAAACTCATAACTATCAACAACTGAACCTAAAAAACAAATAAACAAACAAAAAACTAAGCAAACAACTAGAACAGGGACAAAAATCCCAGAAATGGAGATCGCATGGAGGGTTATCGGTGGGGAGGGGGAAGTGGAGAATGGGGGAAAAGGTACAGGGAATAAGAAGCATAAATGGTAGGTACAAAATGGACAGGGGGAGGTTAAGAATAGTATAGGAAATGGAGAGGTCAAAGAACTTACATGTACAACCCATGGACATGAACTAAGGGGATGGGGAATGCTGGTGGGAAGGATGGCACAGGGCAGAGGGGATAAAGGGGAAAAAAATGGAAAAACAGTAATAGCATAATCAATACAATATATTTTTTAAAGGGAAAAATTATTACAATGCAATATATTATGAAATTATTCCATGAGAAAAATGGTTTCCTCTGGCTTTGTTCAGAATCCTGGAAAATGAAATCTCTAAAATTCACTGACAGAAAAGCTTTCTGAGGTATATCATTAAGTACTATGGAAACATGATACCTCAGACAAGGGTTTGATCTCCAAAATATATGAAGAACTCACACGATTCCACTCTAGGAAGACAAACAACCCAACTCAAAAAATGGGCAAAGGACCTGAATAGACACTTCTCCAAGGGGGACATGCAGAGGGCCCAGAGACATATGAAAAGATGCTCAGCATCACTGGCCATCAGAGAGATATAAATTGAAACCACAATGAGATACCACTTCACACCAGTCAGAATGGCCATCATAAACAAATCAACAAATAATAAGTGCTGGTGAGGATATGGGGGAAAAGGAACCCTACCTAATACATTGTTAGTGGGAATGAAGACTGGTGCAGCCACTGTGGAAAACAGTATGGAATTTCCTCAGAAAACTAAAAATGGAACTGCCTTTTGACCCAGCAATTCCACTGCTGGGATTATGCCCAAGACTCCTGAAATACCAATTCAAAAGAACCTGTGCACCCAATGTTTGTAGCAGCACAATTTACAATAGCTAAGTGCTAGAAGCAACCTAGGTGCCCACCAGTAAATGAGTGGATCAAAAAACTATTGTACTTGGCCCTGGCTGGTGTAGCTCAGTGGATTGAGTGTAGGCCTGCGAACCAAAGGATCGAGGTTCTATTTCCAGTCAGGGCACATGCCTGGGTTGCAGACCAGTTCCCAGCAGGGGACGGACAAGAGGACACCATACATTGGTATTTCTCTCCCTCTCCCTCTCTCCTACTCTTCACCTCTAAAGATAAATAAATAAAATCTTAAAAAAAAAACCCATTGTGAAGAAGAAGAGCAACCAGTGGAAAACTTATTTGAACAAATAATAAAGGAGAACTTCCCCAATCTGGCAAAGGAAATAGTCTTCCAGGAAGTCCAGGAAGCTCAGAGAGTCCCAAAGAAGATGGACCCAAGGAGGAACATACCAAGGCACATTATAATTACATTACCCAAGATTCAAATGAAGGAGAGAATTCTAGAAGCAGCAAGGGATAAGGGGACAGTCACCTACAAAGGAGTTCCCATCAGACTGTCAGCTGATTTCTCAAAGGAGATCTTACAGGCAAGAAGAGGCTGGAAAGAGGTATTCCAAGTCATGAAAATCAAAGACCTACATCCAAGATTGCTCTATCCAGCAAAGCTGTCATTTAGAATGGAAGGGAAGATAAAGTGCTTCTCAGATAAGGTCTAGTTAAAGGAGTTCATCCACATCAAGCCCTTATTACATGAAATGTTAAAGGGACTTATCTAAGAAAAAGAAGATAAAAAATATGAACAATAAAAAGACAGCAAACTCACAGATATTAACAACCACACCTAAAACAAAAGCCAACTAAGCAAACCACTACAACAGGAGCAGAAACACAGAAATGGAGATCACATGGAGGGTTAGTAATAGGGGAGTGGGAAGAGGAGAGAGGGGGACAAGGTACATAGAACAAGTAGCATAGATGGTAGGTAGAAAATAGACAGGGGGAGGGCAAGAGTAGTGTAGGAAATGTAGAAGCTAAAGAACTTATGACACATGGGCATGAACTAAAGGGGGGAATGTGGGTGGGAGGGGTGTGCAGGGTGGAGGGTAATGAAGGGGGGAAAATGGGACAACTGTAATAGCATAATCAATAAAATATAATTAAAAAATTAAAAAAAAACCCCATTGTACTGTTACATGTTGGAATACTATGCAGCAGAAAGAAAGAAGGAGCTCCTACCCTTTGCAACAGCATGGATGGAGCTGGAGAGCATTATGCTAAGTGAAATGAGCCAGACGGTGAAAGAAAAATACCATATGATCTCATGTATAAGTGGAATCTAATAGACAAAACAAACAACTAAGCAAAATATAATCAGAGACATTGAAATAAAGAACAAACTGACAGTGACCAAAGGGGAGCTGGGAGGGGATAATGGGGGAAAATAGAGAAAGGGTTGTCAAAGAACATCTATAAAGGACACATGGACAAACCAAAGGGGGAGTGGTAGATTGAGGGTGGGCAGTGGGGATGGCTGGAGTGGGAGGGAGTGGTAGGGGGAAAAGGGAGACAACTGTACTTGAACAACAATAAAAAATGAGAGAGAGAGAAAAAAAGTACTATGGAAATAGCACCATCTCAAAGGTACCCTGAGTCATTTTGATTTTGTTCTCTTCAAAGATAAACCTGGCCTATAGTCTCAGTGCACTGGAGAATTGCATCCTCTCTGAGGGACTTACAACTGGGTCCACCAGACAGACCTCTACATCAAGGATGCAGTCTGCATAAGTATATTTGATGACCTTGTGTGTGTGTGCATAAGTGTGTGTGCTCTTGCACAACTGTACTTGTTGGAATGCTGGAGGTGGTGACATGGGGAATGAACAATGAGAGGGATACATAAAGTTGGAGGTCGGGTGAGAAAGGCATCAGGCTCACTTTTTTGCAGGAAGTCCAGGACATTGCCTCCTTGTCAAAGCAGGGCTGGGTTACTGCTTTCATACAAGTAGAGATAGAGATCATTTCTAAAAAACCCCTAGTGACCAGACAGATTCAGAGCCTAGTCTTTAAGAGGGTCTAGGTTGCAGGGGCTAGGCCGGGTGGTCAGCACACTGGAGCAGCTCCCGAACGAGTGGAGAGTCACATGCACCCCAGGGAAGGTGTGGGATTATTCATGGAGGAGCTTCAGCGCAGTGATCATCCAGGCTGAGCCTCAAGAATCGCCAGCTCTGTCCTTTCATTGCACACCAGGAACTTCAGCCTCAGTTAGAGACGAAGGGGAAAGGTGTGCAGGGCTGGACTCCTACTCACCACATTCCTCAACCTCAGCCTCCAACCTCAAGCAGCAGTTTACTTTGCTGCACTTCTACCCGTTGAATAGGTTTTGCTAATATTTCCTAATTTTATTTAACTTGTGTGGCCAGATGAATCAAGAAGTATGTGCAGAGATATATCACAAGTTTAATGTCAAAATAAAATATAAAAATTAACCTCACATTTAATGTTATACACATCCATTAATGTGCTGTCAGCAACTAGGAATAGACACTAAGCAGTTCGTGTGTATAACTAATATTAACATTACTTTGACACATCCAAAAAGTGTTTTGAGCTTGTCTTGACTTGGATATTCCCCACTATCTATAACCAGTAACAAACTGAACAGCATACTGAAAAAAAAAAAACCAAAAAAAAAAAAAAACAGAGCTAAATTTCTACACAGCCTTTCTGATGGGTTGTGTAAGGCCTGCAGTTATCCCTCAAGTACGGGTTTAGGGCCCACAAAACACCGTAACAAGTCTTCCCTTGACATTTGAATGTGAAGAAAATGACTGTTGTAAGAGGGTGTTGAAAAGACCTGAATTCTTTGGTTGTGCCATTAATTGGTTTGGAAAGGTCACAAACCTTTACAATCTCCAGTTTCTATAAAACAAGGGAGTAGAGGAGAACTATATTATCTTTAAAGGATTCCCCCCACCCCCAACCCCAGGCTTTTATATACTGTTATTCTGGAGAAGCAGTGGCCAGCAGCATGACCCTGGCAGCTTGCTGTGGGCTGCACATCCTTGTCTCAGCACCTGGTGGAGCCAGCCCCTTGCCTTGCAGCTGTAGACTGACCCACAGTGTTTCAAGGGTTATAAAATCAATACATCGGGTGTAACTCAGCATTAAAAAAGGAGGAAGAAGAAGAGGAGAAGGAAGGGGAGGGAAAAACAGAACCTAACCTAAAATATCAGCATGCATCACACAGAGTGAGGGTGTTACTTTGAAAAAACTTAATTCCCTATAATATATAATATATTGAGACATAATGTATATTTTTTCCTTTGGTTCACATAAAAAAATGTTTGAAAAACACCTTGCTGGTTCTCCTAACTGCAACAGGATGGTAGTCCAGGGAGGGCTTGGTCCTTATCCATTTCTCTCCCTCCCTTCTTCCCTAAATGCCCCCTTTCTCCCTCCTTCCCTTTCTCCCTCCTTTCCTTCCTCCCATCTATCTACCTCCTCCACCATTACTGCCTCCCTCTACTCTCTCCCTCCCCATCTCCCCAGTCCCCTTATTAGCCCCCACTTCTCTTCCTTCTCCTTATCTAGGTATTTTACCCCACCTTCCCACCTCACTCTGTCTCTCTCCTTCCTTCCTTTGTGTCATACCCCCCATACATACCACCATCTGTGATTCTGACTGCCTCTACCCACCACCTCTCCTTTCCTCTGCCTCAATCTCAGACACAGATGTGACAAGACAGTCTAACAGGGGGTGTGACAGCTGGTCCTCTCCCCACACTGACCCAGAGTTGAGACTCACCCTCAAACTCCTTCCATCACCTCCTGCAGCCTCCCTGCTATCTTCCCCATTCTCCTCCCTTGGAGGGCCATTGTTCAAACCTTCCTCCCTTCCTGACAGGGCCATCTCTGGCTAAAAATATCCTCTTACTTAAATTTCATCTTGAATACCCTCTCCTCTGTAGCCTTTCCTATTAGTCCAACTGAAGCTATTTTCTTTGCTCCTTTAAACTACATTTGTTCTTGCCTCCAGTCTTATCATAGATACCTAACTAATTCCTGGAGCTCAGAGGGCAGAGGCTGGGTTTGATTCACCATCAGGTACCAGCTCCCTCTGCAAACTAGCACAGGGCTGGCCCAAGAAGGAACTCTGAGAAGATGACAAAAATGTGGGCCTGGCCTTTCCCATCACTTCCTCCACTTTGTCTTCAGCCCCTGCTACATATGACCCTCTGCTGCTGGCTGACCCTGGCCATCTGCTACACTAGTAGGCTGACCCTGGCCTGGCCAGCACTCCGGGCTTAGTCCCACAGAGCTCTGACCGTGCTCCCTCAGCCATGGGCCTGTGACCACAGGCCAGGAATGCCAGGACTGGAGGGAGGGAGTGTGCAGGAGAAATATCTAGCCCTGGTAGGTCTTGTTGAAAGCTAACTTATTTCAGATAGTTAATGGGAGGGTGCGGGACTTGGAGGACACACCTATGGAAGAAAGGAGTTGAAGTATTCTTCAAATGTGGGGATCCACACGAAAGCTGACGAACCAAACCAATCAGATGTGGTGGTCCCAGGGGCGGTCTATGGAGTGAGGGACCACGCGCCTGCAATCTATGCCTAATCTTTAAGGGGGGGGGGTGTCACACATTGGGCAAGCCACTGGCTCCTCTCTGGATCTCACTGTTTCTTATTTGTAAATGGAGATGGTTGTACTTAACAGTGAAGAAGATCCTCTGAGTCTGACAGCAGAGATTTTATAAAAATGTTATGGCTCAGACACATATAAGACCGTATCTCCAAATAACTAAAAAGGAAAACATAAAGTTCAGATTAAACCGAAAGTGATGAATATTTTGAACGAACAGCTGTCCTCACCAAAGCTGAAAATCCAATAATCAAGGCAAACAAAATAAATGATTCTCTGAATTACAAGCTGTAGCTTAGTCAAAGTGGGGAGACTGCACTGACATGACTGTTTGGGGACCTATTTGTGGGATATATTGTCCTATCATACCTGAGTGGTCCTGGAATGCTTAGCAATACACAATAAAACTCGATTTCATTCTTGTGTAGTAAGTTTCATGATCTTTATATTTAGTTCTGTAGAAAAGAGATGTAGGATAAAAATGAAGTATCACTCTCTTTGAACCTCCAATTTGTGTTAAATATATTGAATTGCTCTTTATAGAGATTTTGGTGCTTGGGAATTTCTCCATTAAGTATCTGTATAGACAAAGGTCCTTGAGGAAGGTACACACACACACAACTAATCTTGGTTGTCATTTTTCAAAGTGACACCATTTAAAAGAATCATTACCATATCACTGTTGGTCTAAGTACTAATTTTCTAGTGACTCAGCTATTGGGTTATCGGGGCAGTGTTGACCTCAGTGCCTCTGCCTCCCCACCTCCCCACCTCCCTCATTCTTTCCCTCCCTCCCTGGAGAATAGGCAGATAACTTGAGCTACACATTAGAAGTATGAGGAGCATGTTTCTCTGTTAGACAGCACTTAATTGCAACTTTGCAAGGATGTGAACAATTAGAATTAAAAAGAACCCTTGGAAATTTTCAGGTTAAAAAGTGACCATTTCAGACAATGGTTCCTGAAGTGTCTTCTCACTAAGAAGCTCCCAAGAAACTCTTTCATTCAGATATTCACTTATTTTGTTGGTCTGTAAGGTTCTGGTAGTGGTGGGGAACAATCATATCGAATGGTTTTCTCTATCTTGAGACTTTCACAACAAAAGACTGAATTATGACCTGGATGGCATTAGCCATAAGCCTGCAAATTGTAATTCTATTTTTAGTCCATCTGCCCATCCATCCAACAAATATTTACTTAAGTTTCCTGTGTGCTAGGTATTGGGGTTATGCAGTGAAAGGCATGGTCTCCTATGGAGTTTGCAGTTCCTGCATTTTCAAATTTGGCTCAATTGCCATATCTCTAATTTATTAGAGATTATAGAAGTGTTATGCTTTCTCCATTAATCAGAATTTGTGTGGCGTGAGTAGAAAGCATACATGATGAGTAAAGCCTTCGCCCTCCAGATCCTGTAGAGAATTAATACACAGCTTGATTTTCTTAGATGCTCCTTTAAATTGTGGATAATTTCAAACATTTTTTTTCCTTTGGCAAATAGCTTTCCAAAAGCATTACTGAGTTCCTTGCTCTTTAATGTAGAATATAGTAATGATTCAAGGTTATTACTAATATCAATTATTATGCTATCCTGTCAGAATGTGGCTGTGCTAGGCCCTGTAATGGAATATGGAATTGTTTGCACCAATACTAAATAGCCTTTGGCCACTCTGATTTTTTGGGCTCTTTTGCCTATTTTTACTGCAGTTTGTCTTCTTTCCTGTCAGGTTTTACTGCTGGTATCAAACTACTTGCTCAACTTCTTGCTTCTTATTGGCTGCTTCTAAATTGCTTGAGCCTCAAAACAATCTAACCAAGATGTAAAGTAGGTTTTAGAGCGGATAGAAAGGAGATTCTATGAAAAGGTAAGAACTTTATCTTTGTGATAGCTCTTTTGGTTGCTCAGAGGCTGGTTTTTATTTGTTGTAATGTTATAAACAGGTAGTAGTTGCTTGGTAGCTTAATCATTGAATTTATTCCTCTGCAGTCTGCAGCATTCTATATAGTTTAACTTGACTTTTAAAAAGGACTTCTAGATGAGAAATCATGCTCTGTAGCTGGCGGGCGGACTTGCAGCCATTTGAAAACCACCGGACTTCTGCCATGGCTCAGCAGAGCAGTGCTGCAGAACCGGGCAAGAGACGCAGTTGTGTTAGGTGTTTTGTTATGATTAATTGATTTTGAAATAGATATCCCTTCCCTTTATATATTGATTTGGCAGAAGCAGGGTTCATGGGAAGTGTACGTTGTGATCTCTATACTTTGATGCTTAGTCAGTTTGGTAAGGATATGAAGAGAGCGAGACTTGTTAACTAAGTCTCTGAGATTTTTAACTAAATCTCAGAGATTTAGTTAACAAGACCATAAATCAGCAAAGTAAAGGAACATGACTTACTGCTTACTGGTCCCATGTCTTCTCAGACATCCTGGGGAAGATGGGATAATGCTGAGCTGGGCTCAGATGGCAGAATTGGGAATCAATGGCTTTGGAATCAAAGTCAAAAATGGCTTTACAGGTGTCTTCTTAACTAGGCATAAGGAGAGATTATTTCTATGTCTGAAGATTTCCAAGCAAACCACATGGAGAGTGTTAAAATTTGTGATTAAAAAAAAAAAAAAAGACTAGGAACTTATTAAGTTCTCCAGGAAGTCAGATGTTTTTTTTTTCCCCTCTAGAGCTTACTGTTTATGTAATCTGACAAGGTTAATGTGTCTTGGGAGCTACATATTTTATGTTCCTTTTAAAATGATGCCATTTGATAACGTAACAGGGGATTAATCATCAGGAGTTGACAAGAAAGGAGTGACTTTCCAGCCTTTATTTAGAACTTTAAGAACTCAGGGTGATCCTTTTATAGCCAAGTCTTGCCTCCTAGTCATTCTTAGCAAAGGGCCACACTGAGGTCTCATTTTCTAGAGCTGAGCTGCTCCATATGGTAGCCACCTGCCATCTAAATTTGTTAAATAAAGTTAAAAATTCACTTCTCAGCAGTATTAGTCATATTCACAAGTGTTCAATATCTACACATGCCTGGTGGCTACCGTAATGGGCAGCACAGATACGGGACATTTCCGTCGCTGCAGAAGGTTCTATGGGCAGTGCTGCTGTTCCGGCGCCCTGCCTCAGCGTGGCTGCTGCCGCTGTGCACATACTCCTCAGGAACTCGCGGAGCTGGTGGTTTTCGCTCCAGCATGACTGGTTAACTCAGGAAAAGCCTTGACAAGCCTAACCTCAGGACTTCCTCTGAATTGTGTCTTACTGGAACAGGGTCCTCAGTGAGCTCTAGGACTTCGTACCACCATAGTCCTTGTGTTTTGAGATTCTCTATTTGTATTTTGCAAACTGAGTTATTTCCATTAGTTGGTTACATAACAGATTAACCAATGTTCTTGCTGACCCTCTGTTAAAAATAGAACATGTTGTGGATGAGATTCTTAAATCAAGTTGGTGTTGGACAAAATGAGCTGTGAGGTTTAAGGGCTTTATGATTCTACTAATTTCAATACAACAGAGAGGGTCAATTGATGCTCTCTCCTGTAGGCTGTCAAGAAATGTGCTCCATTAGGTAGTTTGTCTGTCTATCTATCTATCTAACTATCTATCTATCTATCATCTATCATCTATCTTTTCTATGTTGTTGTTTTGGTTGAGATGATGAGGGAGTTGAGAGGAAATATTTAAGTTGAATGGAAACTTCAATGGACCTTGAAACCTAAGACCTACTACGTAGGACGGTTAGCCTTAGATGAATTCTGATGTCAGGATTCCCCGCAGTTTTAATGAGGAAAAGCTACTTTTGTTCCTCGAAGCCTGGTTATTGTTTTGATTGGGGACGAAGATGTTGCCAGTAGGTCCCTGAGGAGAACACTGGTGAATACTCCACTTTCCACTGGGAACTTTGAACAATTGTGGAGAAATATGGATGCATGAGAAAGAAGTCTGACAGTAACTGACTTAGAAAATTTAACAGGTAACATTTTACTAGGTGAGATTTTCCAAGCTGCTTCGATCCACTTGTTAGGAAGCCCTATGGTTTGGTATATATGGCCCTAAGTGTGCTCCACTGAAACCCTCCACCGACCTACTTGTTATGAAAATCGTAGATCTCCTGGATGTTGCCAAAGATGATATGTTCTTTATTAAGGATCCCAGGGGGGATCTCCTCCACACCACTGGTCATTTCCCATAGGTAGGTCTGAAAGACAGCAATGGTTTCATCAGTGGCAAGAACTGCCAAGTGAAATACAGATGAAATGAACAGGCCTCCAAATGTGTGATATAAGACTTGGGCTGGCAACGTGTGCAGAGTGTAAAAAGTGAGACGGTACACAAGCAGGATGGAAGGAAAGAAAATCTGAGTTCCATTATCTTGAACTGTTGCTAGGGAAACACATCCTGACCTTTGGTCAGAGCACAAAATCCACACTATTCTTAGTTATTAAATGTGTGCATGTTCAAGTGTGTGTCCAGTGGAGGACATAGGCTTTCAGACTCAAGTTCATTGACTATGTCATGGTTTTTATTTTGAACTCAAGGGTCTTACATACTTTTTTACTAGGTCTAGCTTACGTCTGAGAAAAGTTTCTTTTCTAAAGTACCTTAAACTCCCATGCAACTACTTTTGACTCTGATAGTTGTTAAGCTCTGGGAGAAGAAAGAGCACTGAGCTCCTCTTGAGAACCTGACTCTGTCAAGGATGTCATCTTTCTAACACAGCTGTTAACTGATTACTGCAAGACTTACCTCTAAGCACTCATGTAAGTCCCTTACATAAGCCTTCTCTGTCTGGAGCAGTTCAGCCATAATGAATCTGGAAGGAAAAACATTGGCGTTTAGTTGGTTAGAGATATAATACTTTCCCTCCTTCAAACTTCACTTCCCCACACTGGCACGTATGACATTATTGAATGTCCTATTTTTCCACTTTACCAAAATACTTCTCTTCCTTTCTTCAAACCTCCTTGCCTCTGAGTATTAGGCCTGAGTCCCTCTCACTTTGATCATTTGCTCTGTCTCCCTTTGGCACGTTCGTGCTCAGATGGTTCCCCATCCTCTCCCCCTTTTCCCTTCCAGTTCTTCTACATTGTGATTCTGTGCAGACATGTATATGTTCTCAACTGCACGTGTGTCTGCATGTACGCACAAGCATGCAGCACCATTCACCTTCATTCTTACCAACTACAGCTTCAGTCTCAGCTTCCTACATCTCTCTCACGGCTCCCAGAGTGATGGCATCTGTTTAGTAGAGTTGTTGACTTACACCAAAACAATTCAAAGTGCCTTAAGTCAAACCAGGTTTCAGAGCTAAAAATAACAAATGCTAAGATGCTACCACTGAGACTGGGGGGTTAGCAACTTTTATCTGTAAAGAGCCATTCAGTCTCTGCTATAACCACTCAACCTTGCTGTTGTAGCGTGAAAGGCGCCATAGACAACATGTCAAAAATAAATAAATAAGTGTGGCTGTATCCCAATAAAACTTTGTGGACACAAAAGAATTTCATCTAATTTTCACATCACTACTATTCTTTTCATATTTTTCAATCATTTAAAAATGTAAAAAAGAATCTTTAACTTACAGACAATGTAAAACAGGTAGTTATTAACAAATGTCATCCCAATACACTTAATTAAAAAAAAAAAACAGATGGTGGGACAAATTTGGCCTGTGGGCCACAGTTTGCTGACCTTTGCCCTGTGCACTTCCACACTATTTGAAATGGGACTCATTTACATCACAGACTGAAGTGCACGAAACTGAGTGTATGATAACAAGCCCAGCACAAGTGGACAAGTTAAGCGACTGCTCCTCTGTCTCCCATAAATAGAAGCTTGCACAGCACATCCACAAAGGGGCGGTTCCCTAACAACACGATGTGCTTGGGCAGCTAGTGAGTTTATGATGGGTGCATGGCTTCACTGTAGTGTACCAACTTAAGTTTCTCCTTTTGCAAATTTTATTAGAAATAGCCCTGGCTGGTGTGGCTCAGTGGATGAAGTGCTGGTCTGTGAATCAAAGGGTCACTGGTTTGATTCCCAGTCAGGACACATGCTTGAGTTGTGGGCCATGTCCTCAGTTGGGGACACATGAGAGGCAACTACACGTCGATGTTTCTCTCCTGCCCTCTCTCCCTCCCTCCTTCTCTCCCTCCCTCCCTATCTCTCTAAAAAATAAATGAAATATCTAAAAAAATGGTGCTTCCCAGCAGTCATGTGATATATAACAATATGTAATTTAGCACAAAGTATGTATGTAGGATAAGTGGAGGCAGTCTGGCTTCCTCACCCAGGTGTCTGGGTTGCTAAGGGAAGCAGTGTTCCCATAACCTTGAGAATGGCCTGATAAGTATTGTTCTCATAGCCTTGGGACTGGGTCCAAAAAACTGTTCCCATAGCCTTGAGTGGGCTCGTATGTGTAGTATGAAGCTCTGTTGCATAAGATCTGTTGGCACCCTCTGGCTTTGTCTGTATTCTAGTACTTAAGCAGGTAAGAGACTCCCTGCTGAGTGCCACGACATGTGCCATGCAAGGAGACAGGTGACATGCAGTGTGCCGCACGGAGATATGCAGGGGGCATGCAGCTTGTGGCATGCGTGGCTCATCCACCCGTGAACAAAGGCATGTCGAGCATCCCCACGGCTCTGTGCATTTTCTCCCATCTGCCCGAATCTAGAGTGGATCTGCCAGGCCTTGATCGGCTGCAACACAATGTATTTACATTTATTTTAGATTTTCCATGTTAGTTTTTCATAGTAGTATTTCCAGGTGTTCCATCACATGAAAATTGTGAGAAATATTGCTCCTAATGTGTGACCTGTTAGAAATTACAGGAAACATTAAAACAAGCAGGATATTTTCCTGGGCCTTTATTGTGGTGGGATTTTGCTTAAAGCAATACATTGTACTAGCAGTGGCCTTCCTGTTAAAATTAAAGTATTGATTTAAAAAAGTCCCTTTTGCAGGAGTTAATTAGCCACTCTGCTACTATTCTTACTCTATCGGTAAACTGGAAAGTGCATGAGCTTTGAAGTCAGACAAACGGGAATTGAATTATGACTCTGTTATTTACCAGAGGGGGCATTTGCTTCTCCCAGCCTCAGACTCCTTACTTATAAAACAGCTGGTCACACAGGATTGCTGGAAGTATTAATTAAACAAGATGATGTAAGCAAAGTTTCTAGTACATTGTAGGTACTTAGTAAATGAGGAGGGAAAGAAGGTCAGAAGGACTAGAATCTGACGTGTTTGGGAAAGTTGTCTTTGATTTTCTGTATTGGGTTTCTGGCATTCCACCCTCTTCCTCCTTTTTCTCCATCTGCTTCCTGCAGTTTTGTGTCTTTCTCCATAATTCAGCTCCACTACCTTTACCATCCTCTGGCTATTCTGTGCCCCAGAGAGAGCCCAACAGCAAGATTTGGCCAGGTGTGGTCTATTCTCCTCCCTTTTATGGGTTGAATTGTGTCCCCTCCCCCAAATTTCATATGTTGAGGTCCCAACTCTCAGTACCTCAGAATGGGATCTTATTTAGAAATAGCCACTGCAGATGTAGTTAGTTAAGATGAGGTTATATTGGAATAGGGTGGGCCCCTATTCCAAAATGACTGGAGTCCTTAAAAGAGGGGGAAATCTGGATAAATGCATATATTCAGGAAGGATGACACATGAACATGAACACAACCATTTCTAAGGCAAGGAGAAGTGCCTGGAACAGATTCTTCCCTCTCAGGCCTTAGAAGAAATCAACCCTGTCAACACCTTGATTCCAGACTTCTAGCTTCCAGAATGGTGAGACAACACATCTATGTTGTTTAAATCACCCAGTTTGTCATACTTCCTTACAGTAGCCCAGAAAAACTAATGTACTCCCCAGGTGAAACAAAAACTTTGACGTAGCAGGCCAGCTTCAAGGGACCTGTGTCCTACTTCATTTCTATAAAATCAGCTACCTAGGAATTCTTAACCTTAGGAAACACTGTTTTTCCCCATCATTACCCAAAAGGAATCTGTCAAAATAGTCTTACAAGTCCCTTTGAAGATCTTCGGATACACATGTAACTGTGTGATAAAACCAACATAAAGAAAGCGGAGTAATCAGGCAACACTTTGTGAGGTGGACAGGATTCAGTTTCCACTACCCAATGCCCCATCATTCTTGGCTAGTGTGACACGTGGGTGGAAGCATCACCTATGTCCATTCTAACCTCTGCAGGCAGTTATGAGCACACACCAAGCTGTAAAGGGACGGGTAACAAAGAGAACCGAGCATAGTCATGAGGAGGCTGCTTAGCTGGGTGGAAGCCCCCCCACCAAAACGTACTCTTTCTTCCGGGCAGACTTCCGCTTCTCTTCATTGACTTCGTGGTTGGCGTCCCGCAGCTTGACCTCACGATCCGAAAGGCTTGCTGGGATGATGTCCAGCTCCAGGTCCTTGTTATCCTATACACAGAGAGATCACAGAGGTCACCTGGGAGATGCTTTGGGAAAACAACTCATAGGTGTAGGGGATGGTGGCAGAGGCAAAAATAGGGAAAGATATAATGGAGAAGGATGAGAAGATGGGGAGTCCCACAGACTGCCACCCACAAGCACCCTTCTTCATGTGATGACTTTTTTTCAAATAAGAGAGATATGAAATGTTCAGGTCAAATGTTTAGGGCTAACATCCATTGCAAGGAAACACAATGAACATACTTGATAATTAGTGTCATATTTCCTCAAGGACTTTGTCCTGATTAAATCTAAACACATATGCACAACATTAGTCCAAGCTTGATGATTACCCATTAAAATATATGTGAAACAGAAACACACAAAGACATAGGAATTAACTTTCATTTGTCAAGGGAAAATAATAAAAGTAAATATCTAAACAAGCAAATTCCTTGGAAATAGAAAACAATTACTGAATTTTCTAATTGCCCATCCCTGCTTATTTCAACACTGTTTGGTATTTATATAGGATGGAAACCTCTAGGAAAAAATCTCACCGGTTAAAGCCCAATTGCAGTGGCAGTCTGTACTCTCTAGTCTGCTGTGCTTTAGAGCATGAGCCTATTTAAAGATTTAAGAATTAGAAATCCTAGGGCTGAATTGCCAGCCTGTGTTTAGCTCTTAATTCATAGGTCGCTGACCCCTATTATAAAGAAAAGATTAAAAGTCAGTCTTCCCCAGCTTTGTGGTAAAATAGCACCTCTCTTCAGCTGAAATGTCAAATAACCTTTGTACAAATTGCATCCTTTATTCTTGAAAGAGCACTGTTATACATATTGATGACTCTAATCATTTGCTGATTAACATAATTGGGTAGAAGAATGTACTGATGAAGCCAAGATAAAGAGTTTAGTCTTCAAAGTCAACAGTTAACGTCACACAGCAAAACTCTGTTCTGTAGCCCTGAGCCCCAACTGTAGCCTGCCAATTTCGCTATATGTATTGAATATATATCACTAATCATGCAAGGCTAGAGGCCAGTGGCTAGATGGCTCAGGAAGATCCACCCCTTCACTAGAAACCCACGGAAGGCAAGGCAAGTGCAGTAGAAGCTCAGAAAGACTGCTCCGGAAACCACACTTCCTTCCATGGCAACGCCAGCAGCGGCACTCAGGGAGACCAGAAAGGAGGATGTCCCAGCTGGGCGGCTCCCATACCCACCTCTGTGTTGACTCCTAGGGCTTTCTCCAGGGAGTACTGGTACTTCCCCATCCTCAAGGAGAAGTCTCTGTAGTGCTTGTCCACCGTGGTCACCCATTTCCTGATCTCTGTGGCATGGATGTGGCCTTTTTCCACAAAGCTATCGGCCAGCTGAATCAGAAGCTTCACCTTCTCCTTTGTTTGCTGCCCCAAAAGATGGTTTTAAGTTATCAGATTACATTTACTCTCAAGGCCCTCACCCCCATCTCCTTTTTCCTTCCTCACAGCAGCCATAGAGAGCTCACAGACAGACTGGCTGGGTTTATATCCTAGTTCTGTCACTTCTTAGCTGCGGGGTGCTGAGCAAGTTACTTAAACCCTCTATGCCCCATTCCTTCATCTGCGAAATAGGGATCATAACGGTGTCTCAGTCGTACAGTTGTGAGCGTGACGTGAGGAACACTGTAGGGCACTGGGAACGGGCCTGAAGCACAGTAAGAACTCAGTGAGCAATACATATTAGTCGTTATGGTCATTAATGTAAGAACCTCTTACATTACAGTACTTAACCAGCTTCAAACTATGTTAATGCCACATCTAAGACTCATCTGAGTCTTAAAGCATCCCTAAGAGGAAGGTGGAGGAAGGTGGTATGGGTCTCTTTAAAACCACAGCTGAAAAAACAAAAGCTCAGGCTGAAAGACTTAGGTCTTGTCCAGGCCCACACCACCTGCAAGTAACGGCCTGTCTGCCGCTGTTCCATAGTTGCGAGTTGTCTCCCTTCACCATACTGGCCTGAAATAGGCTTTCTAAGCATCAGGTAAGGTGGCACATGCCAGGATATAAAGAAATCCAGTTAGCAGATTTAAGAGTGAACCATGTCCCTTTCACCCTCAGGATCTGTCTTTGGCTTCCACAGAGAAAGAGAGGAAAAAAATTAAGAAAGCCGGTATCCATTACAGAGCCAAGTAAGGTGGAGCTCTGATGCATTGCGTTAATTTCATTTCGAGCAAGAGCTTGCACGACACCTGCTCTGAGTGTAGAGGGCTGTGGGGAGAAGCTAGGGGGAGGAACAAAAGAAGAAAAAAGATACTCATTTTCCTCTTTATATCTCTAGAGGGGACCAGATTTTCATAGAGGGTAGTTAAACAACTGAGGGCACCATGCCAATGAATGTCAAAATGAGAAGTATGTCTCGTTAACACTGCAGAAATTTTAGAACAGGAGAAGAACAAAGGTGTGCTGGCATGGGTGGAAAAGGTCTCATAGGTGGGACTTAAGATATGGAAATGGAAGGGATGTTCAAACAAGCAACACTTGCTCATCTTTTATCTTAAGTTTGGATTTTGAAACTCTAAAACCAATCAGGAAAGCCTAACAGCTTTGAGAAAGAACACTGAAATAACACTCTGAGAGGCAAAACTACCTTTTGAAAGGACACATGGATAAAAACTAGGGGGGTGGAAATGGGAGGGAGGTGGGGAGGGCTGGGGCAGTGGGCTGGGATGGGAGTAAAAGACAGAAAACTGTACAAGAACAACAATTAAAATAAATTTTAACCCCCCCCCCCAAAAAAAAAAACTACCTTTTGGACCAGAGGAAAGTAAGTCCAAGGTTTGGATCACGCTACAGTCTAGATAACCGAGGGAAATAGGCAGAAAATCACTGGAAGAAGAGGAGAAAAGACAGAAGAGCCTTTCTCACCCTCCCTTTGCTTTCCAGGCTCATTATAACCCTTCCCATGTCACTGACCCTCCCAAGAAATGCCAGCGACGCAAGAAGAGAGGACTTGGCCTGCCACATGGCCGAGGAGAGGCAGGCTTTAGCTCTGCAGCAACTCACTCAACACATCTGAGCCCCCCCTGTCTTAGGACAGGGGCCCGGCACCCAGGGCTGGGAGACAAGGAACCAGAAGAGCTTTGGTGTGAAGAAAAGAAAATGGGCATGAGGACAGGAGAAATATCTCCTCAGCCGTGAAAAGACTAAGAATAGTGGAATTTGGAATTGGTTAAGAAAAGATATCTGGTATCCTAAGGACTTCGATCTTAATTCATTTAGGTTATTTCTCCTCCCTAAAAACATTTTTTTTTTAGGTTTGGTATTTACTTAAAACAAAGTTTAATTTTTGCAGCTATAAACAAGAAACCTGCCTTTGTGTAAATTCTCGGCAATACATATTTATTCTCTTCTCTTGGTAAGGAGACTTCAGCATGAGATGGGGTTTTATGGAAAGCTGGTGGCAGCAGTCCCACCAGAGGGAGTTTTATCCTGAAACATCAAAACTGTGATTCAGAGGCCACAAAAAGAATGGCTTGTGACCAAGGATATTCCAAGTTAAGTGTGGAATCTGGGGGAGCAAACAGACAATAAAATGCGCAGCACAGACAGGCCCTTCCCCATGAGAACTCACCCACCTCTGCGACCGTCTCCACTACCCTCCATGGCCCCTAACCTGCAGCCGTGTTGAACCTCACATGCCCCTCCTGCTGGGACGAGTGGCTCCTACTTCTCCCTGCCTTTAATCCGATGGCCCTTTTCCATCCCCTCTCCTCCTCACAGTGTGAGTGGGTGATGCCCTTCCCAGTGTTCCCCCGGCATCACATACATGCCTCTGCTTCAGCATGTATCACAATGAATCATGTATGTGCCTCCTTCATTAGACCATGAATTCCTAAAAGATGTGTTTTATCTTATTTATTTATCTCCAATGTCTAGAAAATAGTAGGCATACCATAAATGTTGAATGAATGAATGAGCAAAGGACTGAGTAAATCTGGTGTTTAGAGGTGTGTAAAGTTAGACCAGTAAGAGCTGAGGGTTTATACTTGGAAAAATCGGATGATAAATTTGGCCCATGAACGGGATACCAACCACAGCCACAGCCCCTGCTGATCGTGGTCTGAAGTGACTTCTCACTCATGAGTGCCTCTGGTGGTATACCATGCGACCTGCCACACGCCTGGTCACATGAGGTCAGAGGTAAAAACTTGTCCCACAAGGGCAGCCTATCAACACGCAGCCAGTCACTTCTGAGTTGTCCTGTCCTAAAAGCTCTGTCTAAACAGGGATAGTGGCAAGATACTGGGTCAGTTGAGGTGGTTTCTCTGGGAATATGAAGTGCAAAGACAGGGCACTGGGGAGTCGGTTGCAGAGCAGAAGTGAAAACAGAGAGAGCAGAGAGCCGTGAGAGGAAGCTGAATGGTGGTAACATATCCCTGATGCCCTGCGATGAGATGACCAGATAACGTGGCTGCTGGAACTGCCCGCAGTCTTCAGCACACCTGCAGAGGTGAGACTCTGCCACGTTTCCTGGTTCTCCCATTAGGCTGAGCCATTCACCATTTCCTGGGCTCCTGCAGGCCCAGCAACATAGTTTCTATATTCTTCACTTCCACACATAGCCATACAATATCTTTTCCCCTTCATAACCTTGAGCCAGTTTGAAACGCAGCTTGCAGAGGTCCTTAAATGTTAGTTTCAGAAGTATGTACATGATCTTGTGCACACAAGGGAAACTTTGGGGGAGTACAATTCATTTGGGCCCAGCAATTCGGAACTGATATCTCACTTATCTTGGCTTCATGTGTCCTCTACTATATGTTCTGCCATTTCCACTCTGAGTTCTATGTTATCTGCTAGAAAAGATAGGTAAAAAAGGAAGGGTTCAGTAGTTCTTTTTCTTTCTTTCTTCTTCTTCCTTCCTTTGAACAGCTAATGTTATACAATCTTCCACTAATCAGTGAACTTTACACTGAATATAGTTTTTCAAAAGCCTTTTTGGTATCTTCAGCACATATGATAAGTCTTTAAGATTTAGCTTTTTGGTATTATTCTTACAATTTCAGTATAAACTTCTAATTTGCCTTTCATTGCTGATATTCTTTTTATTTATTGATACATTCTTCATAGATATGAACCTATTGAGATCCCTGTGTGGGTAAATAGTTCTGTTGAGATATATCTTCCCACTTATTCCACAGGAGAGTTTGTCATTATATACAAACAACCAAACCTTTCAATAATACACATCAGGCGTGAGCTGTATTTCTCTTAGGAATCTCAAAAACAGATTATGCCCATTTTTTATCCGAACTGTTTAGAGTCCACTCTTCTCATTCTCAAGTGCCTATCTGACACGCCCACAGCTCCCTCTTTTCACAGTCTGAATTCCGCGGCGTAATTCAGCTCCCCTAAGGCTCCGGTAACTTTCCTGATCCCTTAATTCTCCTCTGTTAATAAGAATCAAGTCCGGTTTATCTCATAGCTTCTTTCAGAGATAAAATTACCAGTTTAAAAAAGTATCTTCTCAACATCACTACTCACTGGGAAATGTAAGTCAAAGCCACAGCGAGATAACACTTCATACTTTATACAGGATGAAGACACAGAAAAGACAGATGGTAACGAGTGTCACGGAGCATGTAGGGAAGTCCGAACTCTTACGCTTTGTTGGTGCGGGCGTAAAATCATGTAGCCACTTTGGAAAACAGTTTGGCAGTTTCTCAAAAGGCTCAACATGTGATGCTGTCATTCCACTCCCAGGTATATACCTGAGAGAATGGAAAACATACACTCACACCAAAACTGGTGCACGAAGGTTCCCAGCAACATTATTCATAGTAGCCAAACAGTGGACTCAGCCCAAATGTCCATCAGCACAAGAATGGATAAACAAAAATGTGGTACTTCCACGTATGGGAATATTATTTAGTCATAAAAAGGAATGAAATACTGATACGTGCCACAACATCCATGAATCTTGAAAACATTACACTACATGAAAGAAGCCAAACACAAAAGACTATATATTATACAATTCCATTATTTTATTTCTAGGAAGTGTCCGAAGCAGGCATACCCATAGAGAGAGGTTAGTGGCTGCCAGGGCCTGAAAAGAGGGGCAGTGGGGAGTGGCTGTTGATGGGTGTGGGGCTTGTTTTGGGGATGATCAAAATGTTCTGGAATTAGACAGTGGCAATGCCTGCACGCCTTGTAACTATACTGAGAAGCAACAAATCGTAAGAAGTTAAAAACAAAAGAATTTTTTTAAAAAGTTTGCTTTTAGAAGAAAGGAGTTCTTCCAGATGTCAACTAAGCTTTCTTATCACTGTGTGCCTGGACCCCTTATAAATTTAAAACCTGCCATAGGAAAATTTCATATTCTTCTAACTGACTGTCTATGGCATATATTTGTGGACTGCTATTAGAAAGTACATTTTTATATTCAGTGTTTCTTTTACTGAATGTGTTTCTCTAGAGCAGAGTATAACAATTCAATATGCTCTATGGCTCTGTTCAGTCATGAGGTCCACTGTGTTTACTCTCTTGTTTTTTAACATCAGTTTGGTTTTTTATTTCAAATGCATTTTATTGGTTATAAAGCTTAAAACCAAAGCTGCCTGATTAGAAGAGGCTTTCCTCGGGAAAAAGGGCCTGGGGTGGGCAAGAGGCTGGCACCTTTCATCAGAAGCTCCTCACCTGCATTTGTTGTTGTGTAGTTACTCTAATACCAAACAGCCTGAGACTTGGATCGTGACAGAGGAGAGAGTGCAGCCCCATTAACAGAAATAGCTAAGTTAAGAAGGAGAAGCAACTCAGAGAGTCAAAGTAAAGGAATCATATTAAATGTTGATATCGATACACTTAATGATTCCCTTTTTCCAAATTTTTTCCCTTATGTTCACAAATATTTGTGGCCTCCCTTCAATGCAAACGATGAGTCAGGTAAGTGAATAAAGTGTAGTTCTTATCTTTCAGGATCCTGCCAGCTCATACAGGGAATAACATTGCACAGAGATCACTGGAGAACAGGACAGTCCATACCAGGAGCCTCAAGCTTGTATAGACCAGGGCTGGGCCAGACTGTACCCTGGCATGGAGGCAGGATCACAGAGGAGGAGGCACTGAAGTAGGAAGGTAGGCTCTTTTAAAAAGTACAAACTAGAGGGAAGGAAGGATATTCTAGGCAGAGAAATAGAATAGAAACAGTACAGAAGCAAGAAAGTATATCAGGTGTCTCTCAGAGGGTAAGAGAATACATCTATTTGGCTTGAATTTGCATAAAAGAATAATAAAGATAAAGCGGGGGTGTCGAGGTATCAGTTGTAGAAGTTGTTGAGTGTTAGCCTGAGGCACTAGAGAATCATTCAAGTTCTTGAGCTTGGTGGTAATGTGACCACGGTAGTGCTTTAAAGATGAACAACAATGAAGAGCGGGATGGGCTGAAAGGAAGGAAAGTCCAAAAGCATGAAACTTAATTGGGCTGGTAGCAGTGTGAATAGAAAAAGAGGAAAGACAGGAAGATGATGGTAAAGGAAGAATGGAATTAAATTGACTAAACGATTTTCCACATTTCCGTTTTGGTTATGACAGATTCTGACCCTGGGAAGTTCTGGGTGTCTGCTGGGGTCTACCCCATGTGACTAGGAACACCGGTGGAGCTGGTACTGTTCAGCGTGTTAGCAGTTCATTATTGACACTGTTTAGAGAGAGGCAGATAGATGCAAAGTGGCTAATTTAAAAACCGTTTCCATTTGGACTTGAAAAGGGTTCTGTGCACCTGCCACCTTCCTCATGCTGTTTGTTCTGGCTGGTATTGGAAATGAGCCTCTTCTCTGAACTGATAGCTTTTCATGTCAGGCAAAAAGGCCCAAAGGCTCACAAAATGCAGGGGAAGGCCTCCCACTATCAAGAGTCCGTAGTGGAGGATTCATAAAGGGGGTGACCGCTTCTGAAACACCAGCTCAGGAATGAGGCCAAGGGCCTAATTTTGTCACAGCAAACTAGGGGAATATTTGCCATAGTGTCAGAGGGATCTCTGGGTAGGGTGGGGCACTAACATGACCCCTTGACCCCCACAAAATCAGCTCTCAACCAGGGAAGAGCATCTGCCTTGCCCGCAAGTGGTGCCAAGAAAGGCTTCTTCATAGCAGGGGTCTCAGGGGGCGGGACCAGGACCCTACAAAGAGGCACTCACACAGATCAGATTTCCATTCAAGCCTAAAGGTCCTCAGTTCAAATCCTGACTGTGGAAACAGATGAAAATGAGGTTTTCTTCTGCCGTAGCAGTCTCTGCCTCAGTGGGAGTGGGCATGGGGGCAGGGGGGTGGTGGTGCACCAGTGCATGTTTGGTCCCCAGAGACCCCAGTCTGGCTCATTTGCAGGTCTGAGGCCAGACAGAAGTACAGTTGACCCTTGAACAACATGGATTTAAACTGGAAATAAAATCGCCTGTTCTGTGAACACACCCATAGCCATCAGCCCTTTCCATAAGGTGTATTTTCCAAGCCATTCAAATCTCAAGAACACGTGGCTAGGCATGGATGTTCACACATGCAATGTGCATTTCGCATGAATACATCCCTTTGCCTTATCTGGCCCCCAAATATAGCAGATTCCAGAACCCAGAGCATGAAGAGGAGTGTTTGGAAGCACAGTGTATAGGAGCTGGCTCTCTGCACGCAGGGGCTCTACCCAGCAGCTGCAATCCTTTGGGTACTTGGGTGTCAAAGGAGATAATCCTACCTGTTCTTCACCCCCACCCTTGACACTGTGGTTAAGCATTTTTGCGCAAGAGGCTGTTCTACCTTCCACAGTGTGAAATTGGTCAGACTGGAGAATTCCGAGGAAGGTTTGAGGAAGGCCCGGGATGCTTCCTACCTTGGCAGGCACCCTGAATTCCCCGTATTCTTTCAGTAGTTCCTGAGTCTCCTCTGCGGTCTCTCCGGTGGAGGTATGTGTTGAGAGGTAATATTCACCTGTTTCTTGGATCCAGTCAAGCGCCTGTGAGAACAAATAACTCACCCAGTCCCCCAAAAGCCAGCGGTCAGTAGGCAAACACACCATGCTACCGTGAAAGTTGCGCTTTGGGACAGACTCAGGAAATGCCAGCATGACTTGATCAGGCAGCTTGGAAGGTGGTTTATAAATGAGCCCTTCCCTGTTAGACTTGGAACCTCCCACGGACAAAGAGAGTATCTTGTCCATTTGACTGACCAGATATCACCATGAATTAGGGGTAGTCTTTTTCCGCCATGTCTTCCCAGCTCCTGGTACCAAACTCTAAATAGAACGCTTGGTAAAGGCTGAGTGACTGGTAAGTGGCAGCCTGTTCCCCTTCCTCTCTTCATCCCCACCTCCCATCTTCTCCACTCTACCTGCTGCTATGGTCCTCTTCTGGATATCCCAAGTGTTGGGCACCTTGGCCTCCTTACAGACCCTCGAACTGAGATAAAGCCAGGGAAAACTCTGAACATACCTGCTTAGCACTGCGCTCAAACACCACGTATTGCTGGCACTGGTCTAACCGCCGCTTCTTCAAGGTCCAGAAGTGCAGGACGCGGTTCTCCCTCTGTAAAAGCTCACTCAGGATGGCTGCAGGGCAGAGAAGATGAGTGCTGGTCACAGGAAGGCCCTGCACAAATCTGACCAGCCACTTTGCCCCACGTCCTGGGTGTCAGATAATTGTGGACTTTCAGGCCTCCCCATCAGTAGCAAGGGAGCAAGAGCATGTTCCAGAGAGAATTTCCCAGAGGGAAGCAGGATGGGGGAGGCTGAGGTGAGAGCCTGTTGATGAGGTTCCATGAGTTAATGATGGAAGAGTATATCCCTACGGTAACTTGAAAGTGACCCTGATTCTTTTCACACTAAAGCTTGTCCTTGAGGGTAAGAGGTCATATGAAGTGTCAGGCCCTAAAATAACAACTCAGTTGGTCCCTGGAGCCTGTAAGAGTGAATGGACCTGACAGGAGTCCTAGCCGTTCTTGAGGAGTTCTAGGATAGGGTGAGAAGGAACGGTGACATAAGGGCTGGTGGAACTGCTCGGGGAACCTGAGGCATGTGCCACGCTGGGCTCTGCTCACAAAGCCGTGCAAACAGCACTTTAACAGTCGAGCCTCGTTTTTAAAACTCCTAAATTGTGGGCCAAGGGAAGTTGTGCTCGACTCACGTCCACATGCAATCATATCTAGGACCAAACTTCCATGTTGTTTGGAATGCGATCATAAGAAAAGCCGGAAGCTGGTCTCACGTTCCCTCCGATGACGTTAAGTGTGAGGAAATGAACAGGACTTATGGCTCCACGGTGGGCCGGGGGTGGGGTTCGTCCATCTCATTGCCCTCCCTTCGTTTGTTGTTTCAGGAGCAACTGGCTACAGGGATGGGTTTCCTACATGTTTTAATAGAATGTTTTATGCTTGAAACAATCAAATTTATTTTGTATTATGTCTGCCTCCTGCTTGCCGCTAACTATATTAGATGTCAATAAAATACACAGTAGGATTCTATGAAAATTAACATTTATTCAGCCCTCACTATGTGGCAGACTTATTTTCACCTCATGATGCATGCACCATTATCATTTCCATTCTACGATGAAGGAATTGAGGTTTAGAGAGCAAAGGTAACTTGCTCACAGTCATTCAGACAGGAAGGGGTAGAGCTGCTTGACTTCAGACTCCGAGTCCTTAGCCACCTTGGTCTTCAGGCTTATTGGGGCTGTAAAGCACAAGCTACTGTGCTCTACAAAAAAGGACACAACCCAAATCGCAGTGCTTATACTTATACTTAGAAGTTTCTTGTTGATTTTGTGAAATTTTAATGCTCCATGGAAGTCTGGTTCTCCAAGGACAAAATCTGTCTTTCTTCTCTCAGGCTGACTTTTATAGGCCCCAATTATTCAGTTCTCCCTATATCTATGCCTTTGCCATGCAACTTTTTAGCTTATCCCCAAAGAGACAAAGTGTGTTTTCTCACCCCTGACCTCAGGCTCAGCCATGTGACTTCCTTTGCAAACAGATGACCAGACACCATGTAAGGAGGGGCTTGAAATGTGCTCCGCACTGACCTTGCCTCTTGTCTCTGCCATCAGCACTATAAGAAGTTCTCCTGGGTAACTGCTGTCCCCTCCACCAAGGTCCCAGAATTTATACATGTGGAGCAGTCAAGAACCTAACTTGCAGTGAAGGAGCCCAGTCAGCCAGACTTGCAGCCTGAAGCAGAACTGCCGTGCTGAGCCCAGCCAAGACAGCTGATGCCAGCTAACACACGGTCACATTGAACAATAAATGCTTACAACAGTATACCACTGAATTATTTGGTTGTTCTTACAGTAATCATTGCTCCTGTACAAAAAATTAAAGTAAGTGGCACTGCTCTGGGTCCGGGCAGCCAATGGAAAGGAAGTGGATCTAGGGAAGATTGTAGGTCCCTGCTCAGGCGGCAGCTTCAATTGGGCAGATGAGTGAGAACCCGTGTTTCCTTTAGTCTTTTTGTCTCCTAGTCAGAGCTTTGCCCGTTGCCGCTCCCTCTGTGGTAGTTGACAGAATCAACCCACATCAGGCAAAAATCCTAAAGGGTTTCATGTTTCATTTTACTTTCTTTTAAAAAAAGCTTTCCTATGGGCAACAACCTGCCCTCACCCCCACAAAGTTGCAGCATATCCTGTTCTCTCTGGGTGCTTGTCCCTCTTAGCACACTAAGGTGTAGGTGGAGTGTCTGTTCTCAGCAGGCAGCTGGTCTCACCCAAGCTGCCACCTGCATTTGGAAGTCAGAACACAGGCTCTGAAATGGGCAGGAGGGGGAGGCTGACATAAAGCCAGCCTCACGCAGAGTTGCTGAACACAGAGGGCAGCACACCTGGAAAAGGAACTCTGCTTCCCTCTTCTCTGTAGGGGGCTTTGATTCCTAAAATTAATTCTTCCCATTGGCCTCTGATCTCCTCACCGTGGGAGCTCTCTGAGCAGGAGGGAGGCTCTTCCTAAAGCAGATCAGCACCTCCAGGGGGCCACTCTGAAGCTCTCCAAGCCTGTCCCCCTCCCCGAACTCCAAGTCAGTTTCAGTTCCCTCCCTAGCCTTGGGTTTCCAAAGTTTTATTTCTCTGTGTGTCAAGATAACATTTGTTAAATTCTATATCCACTCAAAGATGAGAAATTCGTGGTCCAAAGTAAGCGATTCCAATAATTTAAACTTAATGTGGTCAGCTAATGAACAGTTTTTAAAGGATCCTGATTTTTTATACAGTTATCAATTTTACAAAATTCAGAGGGATATTAAAGATTATCTAGATTTGTACTTAGCTAAAGTCTTTGAACACACAAATCACCTGGTTGGAACAGGATGGGGAAGCTCTTTCTAAAATTCAGGGTGACTCAGTAGGTGTAGGTGGGGCCTGAAATTCCGTGTTTCTCACAGCTCCCAAGTGATGTCAGTGTTGCTGGTCTGGGGACCACATTTCAAGCAGCAAGAATCTAGATATCTTGCTCTATTTTTAAATAAGGAAACTGAAATTTTAAAAGCTTGAGCAAGAAGTAATAAGTCCAGGATTAGAACTTGTCTCATTCCCAGGCTCTAAGGTATCCTAGCATTGTGCTGTTACCCGCATTTGGCTCTTTACGTTCAAATTGATTAATTTTTACTTCAATAGAAGTAAAAATTCAGTTCTTCAGCAGCACAAGGCACATTTCAAGTGCTCAATAGCCATGTGTGACTATTAGCTTAGAAGACTGTGCGGCATGGATACAGGCCATTTTTGTTATTTCAGAAAATTCTATTAGCGCTGCTCTAGGCTCTAAGACATATAAATGAAAAAGCTTTGGTGAAATTTTATCATCATTTTTCCATTCCAAATCTTGATGCATATTTTAAAAACTTCCCATGAATCACCGCTGCCCATGCCATCCCACATCTAACTTTTTCTTATCCAAGGAGAAAAACCAGGAAATCTGAGACTGCGTGAAGACCAGGTACACAGCCTCTGGTCTGTGCTTCTGAAGTGGCTGGTGGCCAGCAGGTCTCACACTGACCTTTCACTTGCTGCTCAGGTCCCCGAGTATGGCTGGCGGCACTGGGCATGCTGACGTTGTTCCTGTGGATGTACTTGAGAAATACCTCAGCATTCCGCCGTGCCAGGGTGCAGGCCTGAGGGAGACAAAGGTGTGAAGCCCCCACATGTAAGTCCTGGTCCAGCAGGTGCATGGGATCCAAGTTATCTAGAAGGGGCTTCTGAAGCTCTGGGTGAGCAGAGCCCCGGAGGCCACTCTGGTTCATGGACACTCAGTGCTAGAGGCTCACCCTTTCATTGAGTAAAGAATTACTTTCTGTGTCTCTCCCCTTTCCATTACAGGTAAAAACCAGAAATCAGCCATACCTTGACTAGTATAAGCTGAGTCAGTATTACTAATATTCACTCTCAGGCTGGCTTTTCTGTGCCACCAGAATGTCTCTTATACTACCACTGGTGTAAGTCACTTTAACATTAGTTTAATTTAGTCTTGAGAAAGTACCTTTGAGAAACAAATCTATTAACCATGCATTCCAAATCAAAATGGCTATTATTCACATTTAAAATTTTATTTGTCCATCAAATGAACCCTCACCTTAGTAACACTAATAAGCACCCTATTGCTGAGAAATATCACTCCACCTAAAGGAATAAGAGCTCTTATATGAGCCCTTTTAAGACTCACAGTTGTAGGGGTGGCAGAGAGAACAGCTGTCCCATGTTGCTGTACACATGGAGGAAACTGAGGCCCTGAAAGGGCTGGAGTCATGAAGCAAGCCAGGGCTAGAATCTAGGTCTAGTAACAGCATGTCTAGCTTCTCTCAAAATCACAGATGATGTGAATTTCTTTAAAAATCAGTTTTCCCCCTGATTGTACAAGTAGTACGTGGTAGTCCACTAATTTTTAATCCATAGTTTTCAGAGTTACATTATCTCTAGATAAAACTGTCAAATTTTTAATTGTTTGATTTATTGATTTTAGAGAGAGAGGAGGGAGGAGAGGGAAGGAGAGAGGACGAGATGGAGAGAGAAGGAGGGAGAGAAGGAGAGAGAGATTTGTTGTTCCACTTACTTAGGCATTCATTGGTTCCTTCTTGTATGTTCTCTGACTGGAGATCAAACCTACAACCTTGGCATATCAGGACGACACTCTAACCAACAGAGCAAGCTGATCGGGGCCGAAACTGTTAAATTTTAAAACCTTTTACACTTAGCATCTGATTCTACAAATTATACAGTAGAAAATAGTTTAAATGCTGCATTAGCAACAACGGCTTTTAAGAGCTCTGGGAAAGACTGCTGTTGGGTCCATCCAGGGACCCATGAATTTAACAGCTGGATGGTGGTTCAAAGCTAAGAAATCCAAAATGGAGCAACTAACATCCAGCCATTGGGTATGTACTTCCCACAACAACAGGGAGTTCTGGACTACAGTTTTAGGCACATTTGGAAAACATATAGTTAGAATGTTTTCTTTTTTCCTTCTTCAAAAGAAGCATTTAATCTTATAAAGAAATACCTTTATACCTTTATTTAAAATCTTCGATATGCTCTATTTAAGTTGTTTTGTTTTAAATTTTGTTTTATAATGGGGAAGACTTTTAAAATCATCTTAAGCCCTTTATAGAAGAATTTCTGTTTAATCTCACTGGTAAGAGTTGGTTAGCTAGGGTTCTGATTGACTGCAGGCACAGACAACAGATAAATGGGAGAAGCACTGGGGGAAGCCATCTTAAGAAAAAGAATAAAAGTAAAACTCATTAAGGTGGTCCAGTAGAGAAAATTCCTAATAAAAGAAAGGCAGTTAATTACAGAATTGTAGAAAATTAGTGGCAACATGTCAGGGTATAAAAATTCTCTTTTGTACTTTCAGAAACCTGAGAGGGAGCAGAACCTGAAAAGCAAGAAATTTGAGAGTAAATGGAGCCTTCAGATGAGCTTTAACACAGAAGACTCTGTCAGACAGAAGATCGAAGCCTGGGGGAAGGAGGGTCAGGAGGACTTCCCACAGGCGCCGAAAGCCTGTTTGGAGCAGCTCCTGTGCTTCCTCCCTGGGAAGCTAGAGCTCTATTAAAAATTTAAAAAATAATATAAGGTATTGCTCTCTTCATATAGTAGAGTACTCAGTGTTAATTGATCAGTAATTGATAATTATTAGATTTACAAATAAATGAGATGTATACATGTATTGCTTTTAATTCTTGCTCTAAACATTGCATTATCCCTTTATAAAAGATTTATTTTAATATTGTTTTATATCTAGGTTTATATATGTCAATCAAAATATTTTAATAAACCAAACTAGTAAGTGAAAGTATGTATTTTTATCAATTAACATCAATGGGATGTTGGGATATTTGAACATGGCACCAGTAGTAATGGTGTACCCTCACTGCCTAATTATACAAAAGTGCTGAGAGAAATACTGTATTTTGCCATGTATAATGCACTCCCATGTTTTTGGCCTAAATTTTCAGAAAAAAAACTTCCATTTTAATATTTTAATTCAATTATTTATTTATTTATTTATTTATTTATATTTAGGCACTTGCTTTTGTATTATAAAGGAATTTTAGCATTTATTTTTAACATATTATGGTACAGGAAATTTTATGTAACAAATAATTACAAAACACCAGAACAGATATAAGGTATTTCAGGTACTACCCATGTATAATGTGCATCCTTATTTTTCCCTCAAAAATTTGAGTGGAAAAGTGCACATTATACACAACAAAATACGGTAAATATTTGACGTGTGACCTTTCAACCTTTCAAGTTAGCCAGCCAATATCTTCTGTACAAATACCTCCTTTTATGTAAGAAGCTAGAGAAAACAGGGGTATGGAAAGCCCTTAGGAAGCATTGTGTGTGAGAGTGAGGAGGGGTGGGGTGGGAGAAGAGGAGGAGGAAGAGGGAGAGAAAGAAGGTAGATAAATGAACAGGCTAAAGTCCCAGACCTTGGATGACAATGTGCTCTGACCTTAAGAAAGGCCTCCTTTTGTTCCAAATGTTTACTGATGAGTGGAATGACATGATCGATCTCTGCTGCTGGCCCCAGTTTATCTCGTCCACCACACCAGTCCTCATCTCTCCGGTACTCTTGCTCTAAGCTCTCCAGGACACTGCAAACCTAATGGATCATGGGAACAAAAAGATTCAGTAAATCAATCAGTTGGGAAGTATTTTATGAGGACCTTCAGCAGAAAGAACCCTGTACAGCTGCATAATTTTTCACTCAAAGTTCAGTTTGCAGATTTAGGTGAGGCAGTACTCTTGGGACGTTTGAGAGAAGTGCAGGAGGCAGTGAGATCCAGCATCTAGACCTTGGGAGACAGACTGAGACTGAGATATGGATTTTGGAATCATCCTCCGACAGTCAATGGGTAAAGGCTGAAGCTACCGGGACTGATGATATCACCCAGGGATACTAAGTATTTTTTGAGGGTTTTTTATATATCATATTGATATAACTTCATGATAATTCTGTGAATTAAGTAGTAGAGGAAAATGAGGTTTGGAGAAGATACTCAGGTTGCCCAACCATCTGTAATTGCTCTACAGGAAGTAGTTTCAAGCAGAGATAAAGAAAGAAGTTGCCTATACATTGTGTGACGTATGGTCCATAAATGAATACCATGTTTCCTCTCCCTATGAAAAAATAACCCAGCAAGAATGTCTCAAGATACTGCCATATGGCGATGACACCTCCAGGCCTTCTATTGCAAAGTGTACATTTCCTTCAGAGGGATAACAAATTTGGGTTAACCTAAAAAAGAGTTCAGGAGCTTTTTCAGTTTGAAAAATGCTGAGAGGCCATCCTCTAAATGACCTTTTAAATGAACTCACAAGAGAGCATTTAGAGTGGGGCTTAGAGGGAAAGTTAGGTTGAGTGTAACTGTAGGAGGCCCAGGGCAGCCTCGTGTCAGGGCCCAGGGAAGGATGCAGTAACAGAAATTCATATTCCTAGACTTTCTTTTCTTTTCTTTTTTTTAAATTAAATTTTATTTTAATTGTTGTTCTTATACAGTTTTCTGTTTTCTACTCCCATAAAAGCCTCTTTTCAACAGGCTTTTATTACAAGCTTGACTATGGCAGCAGGTGAGAGCAGCCATAAGTACCTTTGGCCTCCTCAGGCTGAGAAAGTTATCTTTCTTGATGGAGAGTGTGGCATTGGATAGGACATTTATTAAGTTATGAACTTAGCTGAAAGATGCCCCAGGTAGGACACCCTCATATAATATGCTTCTCATGTAGGAGAGGCCTGTCCCTGAACTCTGGATGACTTCTCTAGCACCACACATCTCTCCTTAGACAAGGCATGAAAACATGCAGGATGGCTCACATCTTCAGAGAAAACATTATAGACATTCAAAAACTCTAAGAAAAAAAGTACTTGACATCTCTCGCATCATAGTATTGGACTTAAAACCAACCAATTTGGAAGCTGAAAAGATTATCAAGCATAAATCCTTTAATTTAATAGGCAGAGAAACAGAAATCTTGAGCTATAAAGTGATCACAAAGTTCGGGATCAAAGTTCCTGACTCTTAATCTAGTGCTCTGCCCCTTTAGCAGTTCAATCCATCTCAAGTTAAAATTTGTGTATGACAGTAAACAGGGATTAAACCTAATTTTTATATATGAATATTCAGTTGTCCAGAATCATCTGTTTAAAAAAACTTTACATATTAAATTTCTTTGTCAAAAGTTAATTGATTGTATATATGTGGGTCTACTTCTGGAATCACATACTCAGTCCCATCGAGTCTACTCTCGCACCCAGCACCGTTCTGTCTGGATCATGGCAGCTTTATGGTAAGCCTCAGAGTCAGGTAGTGTAACTCCTTCAACTTTGCTCTTCCTTTTCAAAGTTGTTTTTCTGCATTTCCATATAAATCTTAGGTAATCAGCATATCAATTTTTATTAAAAAATGCTTGCTGGGATTTGATTGGGATTGTGCTGAATTTTAGAGATCAGTCGGGGAGCTCTTTATCATCTTTGTCTGCTGCTCCCACTTCTGTGGCCATTGAAGGCGCCATCTCCCTGAAACAACAGGAAGGACTGAGAGAAGGTGTGGAGACAAGAACACTGGCTGCAGGGCCCTCTGACAGACATGCTGTATTTGTTCCTAGACACTTTCCCATGGTTCCTCTCAGCAACCTAGAAAAGAATGTTTCTCTGATCTATTTCTATGAGGGAGCAACTGGAATGAGGAAAAGTGTTTTACACTGAATAAAATCACTTCTGTTTTAAACCTCTATTTTATGGGAAAAATTCCCTAACATTTAAAAACCCAAATCATTAAAAAAACCCACTTAGCTTTTGTGCATATTGCTGTACAGATGCAATAGTAATGGGTCTGCATCTTTATGGCCCTGCTGTATCTATTTCCTGCCTTTCGTCCTACGGCGACACCATCTTACAAGTTAGGCTCATAGTTCTCCAATGACAGAGAGCTGTGTTTCCTCCACCAGACTGGGAGCCCCATGAGTGAAAGAACTGTATGTTTTTCAAGCAATACGTAGTACCTGGTTGTAGTAGATTAGATTATGTTCAGCAACTTGTCACTCTCCCCTCCCAGCTTCCATAAGAAGCTTAGCTAAATGGCTTCTTTTGGCCCAAAGGTTGTTAGAGCATGTGACATAGCAGAGACTTGAAATGCACTTTCACAATAGATTTTGAGCTTTTGCATTCCTGCCTTTCACCCTAAATGTGCCTCAAGTAGCTGCTAGTCAAGGAGGATGAGAGACATGGGGACAGATCTAATCCCAACTGCAGCTTGGAGCCTGTTCTACCAAGCTCAGCCAAGACCACCTGAGCTCCAGATACTTAAGTAAAAAACATGAATGCTTATTGTTGTACACCACTGAGTTTTTGGGTGATTTGTTATACAGCTTTACTGGGGCAGGAGCTGACTATTATACCACTCCACCTTAGCATTCAGCATACACCTACCCAATTTCTACTTCAACAGCTAGATCCAATAAGTTTGAGAAATGTATAAGAAATAAATCACATGGTCCATTTCTCTAATGGAAAGCATTATAAGGAAGCCAACCATGGTGTTTCCGCAAGCCATTCTCGTCTTTTCAAAGGTCAATACTGAGAGGACTGGCTTCTTGCTGTGGTAGATACTGCAGATTAGCAGTGTGAGGCAGAAAATAATTCTCCACCAATCTCAGTCTCACACATTGCACAGCCCTTTCTCTCACCTGTTCAGAAGTTTTGTAAAAGGCCACAGAGGCATTGACCAGTTTTAGCCGGTCTTCCATCTTCAGCATGAGCTGCTGCCAATGGAGGGCCACCTTCTCGGCACATTCCCGGATGGCGTCTGCATCATAGTGGCCAGCCTGGAGCAGTGCCTCAGCTTTCTGCTGTACCTGCAGGGCACTCTGGTGCGTCTTCTGCAAGGAAGTGGCATGAAAGAGGGACTGGGCACAAGGGGAGGAGAGACAGGTCCATGGGAACGACCCAGGCGTGGTATGGGAGGGGGTGGAGTGAGGCGTGAGTGGGAAGATGCAGAAAAGTTAAAGAGTTTTAAATGACTGATTCAAACATTTTGTCATGATGACTAACACATCATTGTTTTTAAAGCATATATTAAAAAAAGAATATCATATATTTTCATTAACTAATCTCTTAGGTCCATAACTTCTGTTCTCCACCCCTTTCTCTTCTACTTACACCACTCTGTGTCTTAAAGACATTTCAGTGTCTATGGTAGAAAAATAACAATTGTGTATAATCTGATTAGTTCATACATTAGTTAATTTTCCTTTTCAAATCTAATCATAAAATTGTTCATCATAATGCATTTTCAAAGGAGGTTACTGCTGCGGTCCCATTTTACAGATCAAATAAACAGCACATAAAAAGTCCCTAAAACACAAATCTGAGCCAACAATGCAATCATTTTAGACATTAACAATCAGTTGGAAAGGATTCCAGTGGAAGAAATAAACTTGTCAGGTTAATATAGCAGAAGAGTAGCATCTCACACCATCCTTTAGTAACCTCACCAAGGGAACAGAGCAGTGCAGTAGACAGTTCAGTTCATCACATAATACCCACATTACTGCACTATTTGCATTTGCCTTTAGGAGTATCTGTACAGGGTCCAGTAGGAGTGTATGTACAGGGTCCAGCAGAAGTAACGCTTGCTTGAATGTGGTTGGTAGGTTGAATGTGGTTGAATGTCTCTCAGGAGATGGACAGCAATTTGAACATTTCACTTAAACTGTCATATGGTGTGCATGAGTGTGATATGTTCCCCCAAAAAGTACATTTAATTTTTCAAATATGTGGGTATTTTCTAGTTAAGTTATTGGTACTGATTTTTAATTTGATATGTTGTGATCATAGAATATACTTTTTGCGATTTCCAGACTTTGATTTATATTGAGACATTTCATGACCCAGCACTTGAAAAGAATTTTGCTGTGTATTAAAAAAAAAGAATTACATGCTTATGATTTTATAATAAAAGATTTTGCAATAAGAAAGGGGCATTATTTATGCCAGACCCTGTACATCATGGAAGGCTTATTTTCTTATTCAGGCTCGATGTGGTTTGCAGCCTCTGAGTTTACATTAACTATAGAAGATGGGGAGACCAGGCTGGAGGACTGGGTAGCAGGGAGAGAGCCAACTGGGATTAAAATTTATTAAAATGAAAGACTGATGTGCATGAGCCATAGGACTTTAAAGAGCTAATATTATCCCAGTCTCCACTGCTGGGATCATTTCAACCCAATGGCACAGTACAAATTCCGCCTTTGCACTTTTAGGAGAGAATAGCTCAGCTGGCAGTGAAAATGAGCAGCTGGAAGCCCAGTAACTTACTCTAGAATTATTTTGTCTCTTCTTCTTAGGCAGCAGTGCCAGGACAGTTCCCAAGAGCACATCCATTCTTCACTTCCTGTGTGTGAGTACACCTCCGTCCTTTTCACCTCTGCTTCCTGCTTCCCCCTCAGCCCACATGGCAATCCACACAGTCCTAGATGTTTTTCCCAGTCTCTCAACCACCTCTTCGCTTCCCTTCCCTGTCGCCTGAATCTATACCCAGTGTTAGCTATGTTAACACCACCTCTAGCAGCTTAGACTCCTTTATTCCCTTGCTTTGCCACCGAGTCAGCCTTCAATCCTGATGACCACATCAGCATTAGGATTTCTGCACAGCTGGAAAAAGTAAACTAATAGGCAGAAACGGTAATAAATCTCTGGTTTCTTTCTCTGGTTTACTTATTGGCAGCATTTTCTTTTCCTGTTTCCTAAATGCAGAGGTACCCCATGACCCATTCATGGTTGTTTCTTTTTTAAAACTTCTGCAGAGCTCCATTTCCTTGACTTCTATTATTTCCTCTTTGTAAATGACTCCCCAGCCCACACCTCTCACCCCAACACCTGACCCTTATCTTTAATTGTGTTTGGATGTAAGGGTAAGCTGCCTGTCACACCTCTCACCCAGGTCAGCAGCACAGGTTCAGTTCGATCTGTCTGCCCATCCCAGTCAGCCAGACATCTCCACAAGTTCCACATCTAAAACTAAACTCCTCCGCCCTCTCAAACAGTCTTCCCACGGTGGTTTACCGTTTCGTTGACAGTGTCCTTCTCGCTGTCACCGCACATTACGACCTCATCATCATTCTTGCCCGCTGTTCCTTGTCCTGAATCCCAGTCCAGTCCTATCCCTTCATATCCAGACTGCTGTGCTGGTCACCACCCTCCCCACCCCCGTATTCCTGCCTTCCATTTCTAGCCCATTCAACCAGTCCCTTACATTGAGGGCAGACTAATTTTCTGTAACAGGAAGTGACTTCTAATATCCTCTCCAGCTCTAAAACTCTGACTTTATGCTATAAACATCTTCTCCTTCTTTCAATTCAAAAGCCTTCAGTAGTTCCCTCATTGCTATGAAATTAAGCCCACACTTCAGAGGATGTTTTTAAAAGGCTCTCATAATAGGGTCCTAACTACTTCCATACCGTTATTATCTCCTATTTACATACAAAATACTTTGAAAACACACCAGACACTCTTGTTTTTGCTGCCTTCGCTCTCCTTGACTTTAATGAACACCCCTCAGCCTCTCCCCACTTACGTTCCAGTCACCCTTTGAGACTCAGCTCAAGTCTCACCTCCTTCAAAGAGGCCTTTTCAGACAGACAGAGTCTCACTAAAAACAACCCTTTTCTGAACTGTAACACCTCATCTAACAGGTGGCTGTGTCCCCTTACTTAGACTGTGAAACTCTCAGGCAGGGACAACTTTTAAAAAATCACTTGAATAGCTGCCATTTTACCAAGTATATATTCCATGCTAGGCACTGTGCTTATGCATATTTTTTCCTAGCTCTCATGGCATTACTACAAGGTAAATGTTGCTATTCCCACTTCACAGATTAAGAAACTGAGGCTGAGGCTGGTGAAGTGACTTGCCCAAAAATGTATAACCAAGGAAGTGATAAAACCAAGAACAGGATTCAGGTTTATCTATTCCCAAACCTACGTCTTTTCCACTATATCATATCACATTGTTTGATGTCTAGCAATTAGAACAGGATCTCCAGTGTCTCATATAGAGGAAGAGTTAACCAAATGAACATTTAGTGATTACAAAAATTATTGGGCTTCTTCTCAATATATGAAACTAGCATATAATTGTCATCATAAGCCCATTTTAATGTCTTTTTCTCTGACAGTGTAGGAGTAATTTTAATTTTCCTATAATTTATGCTGTGTAATAAATTCTCTTCTTTATTCAAAAACTCACCACAATCTAATAGTTGTGGGAGCCCCTTCCTCCTTTAACTTCCAAAATGATAAACTTTTATGCACATGACATATGACATAATCTCTGCATTGCTAGGTTTGAATCATCATTTTGCATTTATTTCTGCTCTTTACCTAATCCTGTTGAGTGCTATATCTTTAAGATATGGATCAAATATGCTAATATTTAGTAGCAAAACATGGAAGAAAATGGAACCAAATCAACTGAATTTATTATCCAGTTATAACTACTAGATAACTATTACTTAACTATCTCTGCCATAATGTTTAAGCTTAAAATGCATACGAAGATTTCAAATAAACATGGAATTTAAAATTGAATTTGTCTCTAGGATGTTCACAGTTCTTGAAGACATATCAGCTACAACATCAGCCACTAACAAATAATAATCTGAGTTTGGTGATAAAGCTATGCTTTGGGGTGCTGTATATTATTACTCTGCATTCTGAATGGCTCTGGGGAGTTTTCCCTGAAGCTAAGCCTTCTTCAGGTAAAAATTCTGATGACCTTTTGTGAGACCAAAACCTTCAAACCGATGAGGCCACTCAAGCCAGGGTGAGCAAATCCTGCTTTGCCCATGACAGTTCTAGTATATGCCTATTTTTTGGCTTAATTATGAATAATTCCCTCCTTCACTCTTAAAAGTTCCTCTATTTTAGTAATAAATTATATGATCACCCTACCTATAGCTATTTTATTTTCCCTTCTGGAACCCAGGGCTCTTTCTTAGGGCCCAAGAAGTCAAATTATGTTCCCTATCAGCAATCATTGTGATAGCCTCCAGTAACACCATCAGAAAGGGTTAAGCCAAACCAGACTAGGTAGATCTGCTTTCAGATTGCTTAAATCATCCCTGGTATATTTTCCCCCAGTACAGAACCAGGTGTAAACTGATACATTTGGAGAGAAGCACAAGGCCACCTGAAGGAGGAACGTATGTTGAAATTCTCTTTCTGCTCTCTTCATTATTCTGGCAGACCCTGCCTACCTTCCATTCCCAACATCGTCCAGCAATCCTATCTGCTGTGCCATGTCCTCTTCAAACCATAGATGTAAACTCTGTAGGGACCTCTGTCTCAATGTCAATTCTGAGAATATTTGTCAAGTTGCACTCAGGCAATTAAGAGACATCTATGCTTCATGAGCCTCTATTCTTTGAGGATGCCACAGCATCTAACACAAATTAATATGTGCTGCATATGCAAGTCATGTGAAAATTAGTCATTTTGATAGCACTGCAAATGCATTCACCCGCTATTTTTCGCCAGCTTGCTGAGATACTCGAGTGTCGTGACACTTAGTGATACTTTCCCAACATTTGATTAAGGTACTAAAAATTTAATGACCTGCCAGGCACATAAACCTTCACATTCAAGATAAACCAGGAGGCAGTGTGGCCAAGAGCTGTCTGCTCTCTCTGCCTGGCACCCCTCACAGCTCCACGCCTCACCTCTGGCCTGACTGACAAACCTTAGCTCTCTTCGCTGCTGCCTCTCTGGGGCGCCTTGGCCACTGTGACCGACTCTTGATTGTAACCCCACTGCTGATTCTTCCTTTACAGCAAGTAGGTCCCAACACACTCATGTTTGAGCATGCCAGCAAAATGCAGCAGGGACAGCTAATGATAGATAACATAGCTTTTCTCCTCTGGTTAGTTCTTCCTTCGGCAATTATTTATACTGCGTGGGTAGTATACAGTATATTTTAAAATCTTAAATCCCAGACAGTATCCTAAGCAGTGGTTCCTTAGAGGATGTCAGAAACCTTACAGAAACATGTCATTCATGTTCCTGCCATGCTCACACATACAAAATGCCTTCTGGAAAATTAAATGGTTCAAATCAACCAATACTAGTTTAAAAATGACTAGTAATCAGTTGGATTGCTGTGTTAAACATAAACTTATTGGCATAGACAGTTAAAATTTATCATTGTAGAAAATTCCCGTTAATAATAATTTTTTTAGTAGAAGACAACACCTCTACACACTCAGGAGTGGGTTGGGTTTTGTACTGAAACACAAGTAATGAATGTCTTTGAACTTTTCACTCTTTATCTCTTTTCCCACTGGTACTGAACTTATTTTATTTTTAATACCATCCGCATGTCCCATTTCCTACTCTTTTTCCCCACACCATTCTGAAGCAATTAGCTCAAGTCTCTTTGGGGAGGATAATGTTCTAGCAGAAAAGATAATTAAAGGTATTATTTAAAGCAAGATAAAACTTATATTAAATTATCATAAGTGGAGTTTTATTTAAAAGAGCCTTTAAAACAGTGTCATTGAACAACTTTTCTCAGTGAAGCAAACTATCTAGTGTGATCTGCTCCTGTGATTATTGTTAAAAGGCAGAATCTGACAATGGAATCTAAATCTTACCTGTAAACTAAACATTTAAAAATGGAATCCTGATTTACTAGTGACTTTTGCACTTTTTTTTATCCTCAATTCTGTGTGATCTTTACATTTCTAACATGGTGCCTAGTCCATAATGAATATAAAACTCAACATACCAAGGCCCTGAAGGTTAAGGGTACCAATGACTAAGAAAGAAAATCCACACTTTTACTGTGAATACTTGTCTTCTAATATCAGGCCTCCTTGGAGTGATGAATTCTGCATTTACTTCTCCATCAATTCCTGGGCAGTAGGGAGGCTACCTGGACCATTTCACTACAAAGAGTAAGGAACACCCACATCTGGAAGAATCACCCTGCTCGAACCACAGAGTAGAAGGGGGAAGGGAGGACAGTGTAGCCAAATTTGGGCGTTACCTCGATGGCCAGTTGGAATTGTTCATGCTCCCGCTGCAGCTGCTCTGCTTCAGACAAAGAGCTGGCATTGACCAGGCTGGCATTGAGCATTGACTCCCCATTGCGGATCCATCCCAGGACCTAGGGAATTGGAACAAGAACACAGATAAATGGCCTCTGATGGGCCCTTTCATCACAGAGCTTGCTATCTTCTACCTACAGTTGGAGAGAGGACAGGACAGGGCTGGTAATTAAAATGGTTACCTTCCTAATCTTACCCGGCACCCTGTGCCATAAGGTACTTACTTTAAGGACCAACCTCATTCCCAGATTCATATATTCTTTCCCTACCCTTATTATCCTTCTGTCCCAATGTCCTCACCCACTTAATTTAAACATCAATTTATCTGATTGCATTGTAATTACATTTCTGCAGTTCCTTCTAGAACACAGAATAGTACAAATAAATACATTTCCTCTGTTGGTACCCTTTTCTTTCCTTTTGTTTTTTTAAGACCCATTTTAAATATTAATAACTTCTTGAAATCTGCTATACCTAATCACTCCCACCAGACACAATGTCTTTGTCATGTAGCACCACCATATCATTTGGTATTTACCACCTTTATGGCACTCACCATAGACTGCCTTTGGTCAGTTATTTTGACCTATGTTTCACTTCCTCCCTCAGACTGTAAACTTTCAGAAAATCAGAGTATTATGTTAGCCACATTTTCACCTCATAATGTACCTTGCACATGGTGGGTAGGCAGTAGTGGTTTTGGAAGAGTAAGTGATTATCTATGACGAACATTTAGTCACACCTAAGCAGTGGGTCCAACCACCCATGCCTTGCAAAACAGCCAGGAGAAGAGATGCTTGAGCTTTGGTACATAAGCAACCCAAAGGCAGGAGGAAGGAGAAAGAAAATAAGCAAAAGAGCATAAAAAATCCATACACTGGGTCACCAGAAAAAGGGAGAGTAAGTAAAAATGATTTAAATTATGTAGAGGCCATGACTAGGCTGAGTAAAATTTGTAGGTGACCTTAGTTAGTACTTAGCTAGGGAGTATTAGAATAGAGGAGAAACAGCTGATACTGTCTAGAAAGTCCTAGGTGAAGTGGACATGTAGTGATTATCCAGCTAATAGAGTTAGTGCGAATAACCAAACTAGAAGAATTAGGCCTTGAAAATCTACCTTGCGTCTCGTCACCAAAAAATTGCCAAATACTTTCTTTATTAGTAAATCTGAGAGTTTTATTGGAGAAAAAAATGCTTTTGAAGTTTCAAGATCAGTAAATACCACGCATCTGTCACTTCAACATAAACAGAAGTCACCTCAATCTGTTTCAGAATTATTTTTCCCTCCTCTTAACTTCATGTTAAATAACTAGAAAAATACTAATCCTGGACTCTTATGCCAAAACCCTCATAGGCATCTTGCAAATTCCTTCCTTGGGCAGTAAAGGACTGGTGCCATGTTGCGCATGGATAATACTGGGGCAGAAATCCCACTGAAGCTAGACTATCTGGATTGAGATGTGGATTCATGGCCAGTCTCACAGACTGTGGATGAGGTACCATTCTGTACAGTGATTAGTTGCAGGAAATAACTGCTCAGAGTGTATGTGTGAAATCTCTGATGCCACTGTTGTACTGTGGCTGCTTGGCTAGAGGTGCTAATGATTTCCAAAAGGCGCCTGTAACTTTGGGTACATGCATACATGGATCACACACCTAAAATGCTTTACCTCTTTAAAAAATGGAACTCACAATGTATATTTTGAACTAAGTAAGTCCTTTTGCCATGAATCATTGCATTTTGCTTCAGTCTCTACCTCTTTCATGAAATCATGCCAAATCCTTGAAATCTTGTTCATTTTTATTGTCCAAATGCACTGCAGGACTTTAAAGTGGGAGATTTGATTTTAGGAAGATAAAAAATGCACGGTAGTTTATATCCATGCCTTGGGTTCAGCAGTGGGACTGATCCCTGATTGCATTAGTCCTAGAAGCAGAACTGGGATAGTGTAGAAAGGGCACAAAATCCTAAGTCAGAATACCAGGCTTTGTTCTACCAGGCAAAACCACTTAACCCTTCTGAGCCTCAGGTTTCTCATGTGTAAATTTAGGATAACAGTCCCTTCACTTCCATTATCAGTCTTGATGCAACACACTATAATACGTATAGCAGGATGTTGGTGATGGTGATGATTTTTAGTTTTTGAGCAAAGCTAGGTAATGCTATGGTTCTTCATTTGTACCTCTCACAATGAGAAAAGAGAAAGTCTAGGAATATTAATTTTTGTCCCAGTACTTGTATTCTGGGCCTCCTAATGTTGTGTAGGTACCATAGCTATTTTGTTATCATTTTTGTACTCTTATTGGCAACTCTTGTTGGTATAATTTTCTATTACTATAGTCCTCTGTCTTCCTGATTCATAAAGTTGGTTATTTATTCTTCATGAGCATCTACCTTGCAAATGAATGCAAAATAGAAGGAATATTGTAATAAAAATGAGAAAACGTTGGACCTACTAATCTTGAGCTGTTTGACTTTGGAAACATTTCATTTCTCTGAAGCTCAGTTTTCTTTTCTGTAAAATGGTAACAATTTTCTTGACTAAGTCACAGAGTTAAGATGAAATGAAATAATTAAAGTAAAAGTATTTGCAAACCATAAGATATAATCTGTCAGATTAATATTTTATGTTGATCAGTCATTGAGATCACAGTTTACCGATAGGTTAGATGATCTTTGAAGGTCACTTTGAGCCCTAATATTCTATACTTCTTTTGAAATTCAGAGACATGGGGTAGCAGAGAAACTTAAATTTGTAGAAATAAGGAAATGAAAAAGTATTGCTGCTTGGGGTCTTAGAGCAAGGCCACGAATTCAGCTCAGTCAGACCTGAGAGAGGGAAAGGAAAATGGAGACCTATTGCTTCCTCAGGCCAAGGAAGCTCAGACAACCCCAGGTTAGGAGAAGACTGGACTTAGTTAACTGTATGTGGATGTCCATAAATAACTTAGGTGGATGTCCATCTAAGCAGACTGGATCCTGTCACCACATAGGCTGAGGAAGCTGCTTGTATATGGCTGTATTCTCTAGGTAATACAAACAACAAATGTCTAAGGATGCACTCAAAGCCATTGAGTCTAAGGTTTCTACTGCAGAAAGCATTACAAGGCACAGCCATTTCTGCCACTCCAATCACAGGAAAACCCATCAGCCCCTTGGATGGTAACTGGGAGCCTCTCATGTTTTCAATGTCTTTTAGGTTTTTTTTTTTTAAGGTTTTGTTTATTTATTTTTAGAGAAAGGAGAAGAGAGGGAGAAAAACATCAATGTGTGCTGCCTCTCACTTGGCCCCCACTGGGGAATTAGCCCACAACCCAGGCATGTGCCCTGAGTGGGAATCGAACCAATGACCCTTTGGTTTGCAGCCTGCACTCAATCCACTGAGCCACACCAGCCAGGGCCAATGTCTTCTAGTTTTAAAAATTCAAGATTTTTGAGACTGTATGGATTCACCCATCATAGTTTTATAAATTGTGACCATGTGCCTTCTTCATTATCTCCATTTTGAAACAAATGGGTAGTACTTGTCCCTTTGGTTGCCTCTTTTTTGGATCTATTCCAACTCCTTTCCAAGTTTTATGTACACTGAACCCAACTAAACACAGTATTCTTGACCAGAATATCAGGACAGGATAATATTTTCCCCTTTGCTTTGAATGTCCATCTTGATCATATGCAAATATTGGCCAATATTTGGTACATAGGGCTAATTTTGTCAACATCTTTAGTAAAAAAATATGTATGATTTCTTTCCCCATAGCTGAGAGCCCCAAAATCTTATAAATCCATTTTGACCTATTTTTTGCCAAATGCACTGTTCTGTAGGAATATATATGAAAATTTATTTAGTTTTATGCCCATTAAATAGGTTTTTCAAATCTTTCTGAATTATCTAATAAATATGAGGTCATCCTTACCTGAGTAGGAATTTTCCTGCAAAGCAATCAGAGCATTCTATGGGATTTGGAGAATCATATGAAGTATTTTTCTAGAATAAAAGGGACATCTGGGTGGTCCTGGACCATGGACTATAATCAAGAGAGTGGTTTCCCTTCAAGGTTCAACATTTTCCTAGACATAATTGGGCCATTTATCTTAGATACAAAGTCCTAGGTAATCCCTCAGGAAAAAAAAATCAGTTGCATCAATCAATTTCCTTTGTCCCTAATACTTGAAAATAATTTTCAGTTTAATGTCTGTGGCATTGCCACTCCTCAAAGGTTCTGTTTCATATAACTGTGATGTAACAATTTATGGTTAATGATGGACAAACATAAACCTTTAATCTATGAGAGCTCTAACGGCAGAGCTGTACGTATAACAGCTATTGTTTTCTCTCTTTCTGTCTCCATTACTGATATTTCAATTAAATGTCCTTTTCTTTTATTCTTTTCTTTTTTGAGAGTATATTCAAAAGAGAAACTCTCATACTAGTGTCTAAATTTAGCCCCACTGATCAATACTGACATCTAAATTAACTCCCTCTTTCCAAGTGTCAACTGCTTCCAAGTCAATATTTCCCACTCCACCAACTTCCATCAAACACAAATGCCTTCTCTAAAACTGGATTAGACAACTCTCTAAAGAAAGAGTCTTACATTGACATGGAAAACAAGTCTGTCTAATGAGGCATGGTGGCTTAACCGAGCAGCAATCCCTTGTCATCCCCAAGGGCCACTGTCCTTTGCAAAAGCCTTCCCAGTTTTCCTAAAGTCTGACTCTAACAATGCAGTACCATTTTGAACTGCAATCCCACTGTGTGGTGGGGAGAAGGAATTTTCTCACTCCATAGAAGAATTCCTTTTTTTTGTTCTCCAGCTCATGAAACACTGAATGGAAATGTGTACAGATATTAGTCAAGCCTGAATTATTCATAAAGAGATGTTTTACCATCCCACCTGACAAACTACGTATCATCGTCCCAGCTCTCCATTCCATACAGAATGTATACTTGGAGGATGACCACTCATTTCTATTTTCATTTCAGTAAAAAAAAAAAAAAAACCATAATTAGAGTGTTGGATCTACTATTAATGCTGGAGTAAAAAAATAAATAAATAAAATTAAAAACAAGGAACAGAAGCAAGAGTATATATTCATTTCAAAGTCAAACAGGGATAATTTTCATGTTATTGGCTTTGTTCAGATGCCTATCTATGGCGCTGTCCACTGGCAGAAATAGCTGAGCGTGAAGAGTGGAGGAAAACTCCCATGACCTGCTGGAGCCACTGACGATTGGGCAGGTGCCACCCTTGTTGCCAGGTGTAAACTGCGCCTGCCTGCTACTCAGATGTACTGCTACAGAGGCCAAGAAAATCCCAGACTGAGTTGTGCTGGAAGGCTTCTTTCTCTTTCTCCCAAAACCCCAGGGTGGGAGTGGGACTTCGAAGAGGCAGATTATAGGACCTTGGATTTAGGAGATCTGGGTCCAAGTTTCAGCTTGAGTTAGTCAAGAGGCCCAGCAAGCACTAATCCTCTGGTACCCCAGTTTCCTCATTTGTAAAGTAAACACCCTCCCCACCCCACCTTGTTCTAAAATGAGATCACAAATGAGGAAATAGTTCTCCTGTGAAAAGAAAGTACTATCATTACTGCCAAGAGTTTCAGATTTGTATGCTCATCATGGCTCTGGGCCTGCCAGGACTTGAACCATATCCCCATGGACAATATTTTTCTCCAGAGATTCATATGTGATACCAGTGTAATGAACCAGAAAACAACTTGGATGGCAATGCTGTGATCTGGTCTTGCTTGGGGCTCACTGATGAATCTTTAGCACAGCATGTTTGGGCTCTGGCTGAGCAATGATTGTATGAGAAGTGGAGCAGAGAAGAATTTTTTTGCCCATTTTAATAAACAACAATGTAATAACTGAAAGAGGCATTAGCAATACCCTGACAATAAGGGATTGAGCTATAATTAAATCAAATATGATGTTTTTGTTCCCTGGGGTACATTAATAGACTTAAATCTAAAAGATCTAGCAGTTACTGCACATAATAAAAAAAATATGTAGCTTAAAAAAAATCTTCCCCTAGGCATATGTTCACTGATTTTAGAGAGAGGGGAAGTGGGTAGGGGAGACAGAGAGTGAGAGACAGAGAGACAGAAAGAGAGACAGAGAAAGAGAAAAAAACATTGATCAGTTGCCTCCCATACACACTCCAACTGGGGATCGAACTCGCAACCTGGGCAGGTGCCCTGACCGGGAATTGGACTCACAATCTTTTGGTGCATGGGATGGCACTCCAACCAACCAAGCCACCTGGCCAGAGGTGTAATGTTTTTTTGTTGTACCATTGGTCATTGTTATGTCCTAGAGATTCCTAGAGATCTGGGTATGTCTTTAGAAAAATAGCTAGTATAATGTCTCATAGATAACTTTTTTCCTTTTTAAATTTTACTTTAATATGATAAGGAAAATTTATCAGTCCCCCCCCACACACTGTCAAGAATGATAGCAACTGCTACCACTTATTGACTATCAGCCATGTGTCAGCTACTGTTCTAGATACACAGATGCCTCAGATTAATCAACCCAGCTCTGAAGGCTTAATATATTTGTTGATAAAGGATATGTATTTCCCATGACCTGTATGCCAGGACTGAGGGCACAAAGGAAAATAAAATACTGGGGATAACTTGGGAATGTTCTTCTTAAATTGTTATGAAAGAGAAATTTTGCATTTGTTGTTTGAGCCATTGTACCATTAGGTCTATTTGTTAGGTCCAATAGATGGCAGCCTAGCGTTCAGAAACAAATACAATCATTCCTTAACTTACCTATTTCCTAAGGTCTGTGTACCCCTGTGGCTGACCCAGCCCAAGTGGGAAGCCCAAGTTGAAGGTGGAAGAGCCAGGCTCACCTGTTTGACCTCAGCTTGGAGGTGCCGTAGTTGGAGGCACTGCTCCAGCCGCTTATGAGTCTGCTCTGCGTTGAGCTCCAGTTCATGCTGCTTCTCGTGCAGAAACTCCAGCAGCTCTTGCACCTGGGCTGCCAAATCAATGTCCTTCTCACAGATTAACTCAATTCCTGATTTAGAAAAATAAACAATTAAAAACCAGGTAGTACTGCAAAGACTACATTTTGTTCACTATGCATATGAAAGCTGGAATTTAGAAATAGCCATTTCAGTACTCTCCCAACCTCTACAGTATTTCTGCATGAAATTGGACACATTGCCATAACTGGCTTTTTTGGGATGCTCAAACATGCCATCTCTTTTGCCTGGGAATAACTTTCCAATAGATGATCGGCTCCTTATTATCAACTGGACTTAGGGAGAGGTGCTCTCTGAAAGCCCATCCCCAGACAAAAGAGCACTCAGTAGTCTCTGACATTTGCCAACACCCAGAATATTCACAAACCAGCCTGTGGATCATACTGGAAAATACAAAATGAGGCCAAAAAAGATTCCGTCTCAGGAACTTCTGCCCGAGGCACACTCTCATTAGCTGATCGGATGGGGAGACCACCAATGTCAATGTATGGCCACCTGAAAAAGAAGTCCTCTTTGGGAGACTTCCCCACTGCTCTTACTGAACCATCAGAAATTCATCACTGCCTCCACCAACACACCTGCAGAATGCACTCAAGATGTCTGTACACACTAAAGGAAATTCATTTCTACAGAGGCAAAAATAGTGCTTTACATAAGGACAATATGGGAGAGTATGAAAAAAATTTCCTGGTGTTACATGGTAATAATTTCAGTATCTTTTCATGTTTATTTTTTGTCAGTTTCATAATTCCAAGTCCTAACTCCTGAAATATCTGTGGGAAACAGAAAAGGACAGCTTGTTCTTTTGGCAGTCAACTCCTTCCACTTACTATTTTCAGTTACCAAGAGGATGAGGTAGAACATCTCCTCGACTGAAATAAAAAATAAGAAGGAATACAAAAATTTCTACCTCTGTAATGCTCAGCAAAGTGGAGTGACCCTTGACCCCCATGTTTACTTTTACTTTCTAAAAATCTAATTAAAATCCATCTGCAGCCCTGGCTGGGCAGGTCAGTTGGTTGGAGGGTCATCTGTGCACCCAAAGGTTGCAGGTTTGATCTCTGATCAGAGCACATACCTAGGCTACATGATCAATGATCAATCTCCAGTCAGAGTGCATACTGGAGGCAACAGATCTCTGTTTCTCTCTTTCTCTCTCTCCTTCCCTTCCTCTCTCCATAAAATCAATAAACATACCCTTGGATTAGTATTTTAAAAAATCCATCTGCAGAAGTAGATGCTCTTCCCTGCTTCCAGCCACAATGCAGATGTTTTTCCAGCTCATTTTCATTCTGCATGTGTCTCTGGTGTTTAGTATGCTGGGCTTGGGCAAAGTGTCTTCCTATGGAAAGCTTATGGCTCGCTGCATGTAAATAGGCTCTCTAAGCCTAGTAACGCATCAAAGAGGCCATCCCCCTGCTTAGGACATCATCCAGAAGAGATTTGCAGCCTGCCCTGAGGCAAGCCCTACATTTTCATCTACCTTGCTTGAGACTGTTTTATGAGACAAACACAGAAAACAGAATGGGCGAAGATGATGCCTGACACCTCTGCAGCCCTCAACAGCATATCGTGTTGTGAATGGAGAATGGGAAAAGCATGAAGACCTACACCAGCTACACCTGGAAGAATACAAACTCACCCCTCTCTCCCACTGCCCCCTACACATTGACATGAGTCCCAGTTAAAACCCATCAGTTGGTACATGTCCACTGATCAACAGCAAATAAAGCTTTCTTGTGTTGACCTTACTCCTCTTGATCTAATCATGGGCTTAACTATTATCCTCAGAGGATCTCAGAAATGCAGAAAGAATGTTTGTTCAACCCTGGCTGGTATGGCTCAGTTGGTTGGATCACCATCGCAAAAGGTTGGGGGTTCGATTCCCAGTTGGGGCGTGTAAGGGAGGTGACCAATCAATGCTTCTCTCTCACACCCATGTTTCTCTCTCTAAAATCAATAAATATTTTTTTATAAAGGAATGTTTGTTCTTTGCATCAAGTAGTGAAATATATTTGTAATAAAGTAGTTTGTCAGTCTCCTTAATAAAATGTTGTACTGAAGTTTCTTTCTGATGTGCTCCCCAAATGTTCTGTACCCATCCCTCCATCCGGACACTTCCATTATAACTTGGTTCCTTATAACTTGTCTGTTCTCCCAGGAATGCATACACATGGACACTAAGTCCACGTCTGTCTTATGCTTCTCTGTATCTTTAGGATCCAGCACAGTGCTTAATTCATAACACCCAATAAATACCTGTACAGTGAACACATGGGACTCTTTAGGGAGGAGCTCAGGTCATGTGCTGTGGTGGAAAGTACCTGAGAGCTTTGGGGAAGGACACATGTAACTTTGAATCCATGGTCTGCAACCTATTAAGGGTGAGTCTCTGGGCTCAATATCGTCTCAGAGGCTAGGTAAAATATGAATCCTAAGAAAGACTTTTAGGGGTGTCATGAAGCCTAGGAGATAAAGTATATATAGTATGTGGCATTTTGCTGGCTAAAAAAGTATCCTTTTTCCCACTTTTTCTTTCCCTTGGGAAAATAATATATTCACTATTGATTACTGACTGGTGAGAGTATTGAATGCTTTGTAGAAAATATAAATATAAAATCTTATTGTCAAGTGTTTATATATTGGGTCAACCAAAAAGTCTGTTTAGTTTTTTCCATAAAATGAAAGACTCATTTTTCATTTCACCAATAACTTTATTGACTTGGATATTTTGAGTATGTCAGCTATCTCCCATGTGGTATAACATTAATTGTTCTTAATTAATGTCTTGATTTGATCGCTATCAACTTCAACTGGTCTGCCTGACCATGGAACATCATTCAGGGAGAAATCTCCAGCACAAAACTTGGCAAACCACCTTTGACATGTTTGTTCAGTCACAGCACCTTCTCCATACACTGCACAAATCTTTTTTTTGCATTTCAGTTGTGTTTTTACCTTTCTTGAGGTAATAAAACATAATATGCCAAAAATATTTCTTATTTTCTTTTATCTTCAATATTAATATGGCTGCACAAATTCACCAATTTTGATAAGTTTTAAAAAATGCATGTTGATATGACAGCTGTCACAAAATAATCTAACAAAATTGTTTCGAATGAAGTTAAAGACAGCTACAGCCATCTTATGGAAAAAAACAAATGGACTTTTTGGAGAACCCAATCCTTGCTCAAGGTGTCCCATTAGAAACTGTGGTGGTGTGCATGCTGTTAGATCCATGCTCTCACCTTGGCTCACATTAGATTCATCGGGAAAACTTTGAAAAATCACTGTGTCCTGGCTACCGCCCAGACCAAGAACACCAGAATCTCTGGAGGTGGGTCCCAGACATCAGTAAGTCTTAAAGCTCCCAGGGTGATTCCAACATGAAAACATGACTGGAAACCACTAGATAAGATGGTACAACTGTCCACAATCCAGGGGACAAAGATATTCCTTCAGCTATACTCAGTTACTAGAATGTTCGGCACTGTATTTATTTGGGGCTCAAGGCCACAGCCAAAAATAAAACTTTGCTTTGCTTTCCTCTGCTGTCAGATTGAGGGAACCACTTTAATTTCCTAAAGGAGAGGTGACTATGGTCTAGGGTAAGCAGTATTCCTGGCTACAATACCCACACTTGTAATGTGTTTCTTTTTTTTTTTAAGATTTTATTTATTTATTTTTTAGGGAGAAAAAGAGAGAGAGAAACATCAATGTATGGTTACCCCTCGCACACCCCCTACTAGAGATGTGGCCCACAACCCAGGCACATGCCCTGACTGGGAATCGAACCAGTGACCCTTTGGTTTGCAGGCCAGCACTCAAACACTGAGCCACACCAGCCAGGTCCTGTAATGGGTTTCTTTACTGTGTTTTTAAAATATGTATCTGCCTCAGACAGAGAACATCTTACTTTTCCCCTTTCTCCTTCCCACCCTACTCTTCTTTCTGCATCACTGCCCCAGCACAACACCAGCTCAGACATTATAGAGTCCTTTAATCAGGTTTTTAGATCAGTATTTTCAATCTTGGCCCTACATTAAAATCACCTGGGAAGTTTAAAAGACTCTGGACCCACTCCAGACCAATTACTAAGAATCCCTGAGGGGTGTGCCCCTAACCTTGGTATTTTAAGAAGTTCTCCATGTATTTTCTAAATATGCAGCCAGGTCTTGAGAACTATTGTTTTACCTCAGGTTCTCGTCTGCCCTCCCCTCAGCCCCAACCAGATCCACATTCCCATTGACCCCAGAGTAGCTTCCATTTTGGAAAAACAGGTCTTTCCTTCCTTTTATGACATACATAAAATTATTTATGGCTCATTATTTTTGCCTACATTTGTTTCACCCACACTATGTTCAGTCTTGATGACTCAGCAGATATTATTATTAGAACTTGCTATATGCAAGACATAACCACTCCGCTAGGTGCTGGGAATATAAAGGCAGAAAGAGTCCTGCCTTCATGCTGCTGAAGATGCTACAGGAACAAAAGCAACCCCAACCAAATGCCCTATGTGCTAGAATACTAGTGTAACACGCAATCATTATCAAGCTTTATGGGGCCCTTAGCACGCTTGTGTATTATCCCACTGCATCTTCACAATGACTCTCTTTGGTTTTATTCTCATGATCACCATTTGCCAAAGGAAAGCGAGGCTTGGAGAGTGAGTCATATGCTCAAGGACACCAAGGCAGTAAGAGGTGTGGGAGAATGCCAAGCCAAGCAGTCTTCCTCTCCTAGCTGTACTCTTAACCTCTGTGCTCAAGAAGAAGAGTGATCCCCCAAAATTCATTTTAAAAATTTATTTATTTTCAAATGCTGTGGCTGGAGTCTTCTCAAGCATAGTATATTTGAAGCATCACTGCCACAGACTCCGCAGAGTCCTCAAAGCCTTGCATAGAGAGAGAACTTGAAGCTTTGATTACACCATAAAAGGAATATATCCACCGGATATATGGCTCTTGTGTTGTTCCTAAGGTCAAGTATAACAGTCTCATTGTCAGATTACATTAAGGTGAAGACCTGTGGCATAATCAATGGATGCAGTGAGGCTGGATCATGGAAAGTAAGAAGTGGAGAGGACTTTAGGAATCAAGTCCACCTGCCACACTAGGCAGAAAAAGAAAGTAAGGTCTAAAGAGAAAGAAAAGGCATTTCCAATTTCTTGAATTCAGCAAGCATGTTTTCTCCAACTTGATTATTACCAGCAAATACCTCCAACTTGAGGCTTACAGAGATAATGCTACAGTGAGGAAGGAACGATGAGCAAGTGAAGAAATTATTCCTCATCTACCTTCTATGCCTAAGGCTGATATTGATTCAAACAAAGGCTTTGCTTTGGTTAGAGTTGTTAGCACCCAGAGAGATTTAGTAGAACCTGATTCAATGTTATAATCTTCATACCTGAAAATAAGTGTATGGAAATTTTCTACTTCCGTTTACTCCTACAAAATCAAAATATATGCCCTTAATTAATTTAGCATGAAGAGCTAAATACCAACCAAACTCTTAATTTTGCTAATTGTCCTCTTCTAACACAGCAATTTATTTTACTCCTAGTTCAAATATAGTTCATTAGATGTACATAATAAATGATCGTCTTTATTGCTTCAGGCCTGTGTCTCTGAAGTCCTGCATTCTTTGGCCACAGGGGTGCAAGTTCCATTTGGGTCCCTCCCAACCTCCACCCCCCACTCCCCAGCTCTGACATGACTCTGTCCTCCCCTCCTCTAAGCCAGAGATGAGATAGATGCCTCTACTGAGGACCAGGCATTCAGAGGCAGAGTGAGCATCCCTGAAACCCCTGGATTCCATTCCCTTTGAATCCTGAGGGGCTATGCCAGACTGAGCAGCTAAATGTGGCAGGAGCAGGGGAACAACCAGTCCCAGCAGAGAGGGCTGAGGAGGCCAATCCAGCCTCTTTTGACAAAACTCATTTCTAGAACAGGATACTGTGGGGGTGGGTGGCCCATCTGCCTGGGGTGTTTTCACCCACTCAGCCCTCATGGTTAAGGTGGCTGCCAAGTACAACTAACCCCCAGTCTTATGCAGTTTCCAGGGAATGCAAGCTCCCAGCAGTCTTCCTGTTACTATGGATACCTAGCTATTGGAACAGAGGTGGGCTTTCCCCAGATCTTGCCAGAACCCTGGTCCTAAGTGCCACGGGTTTTCAGGCAGACAAACCCCCCTCTTGCCAGACACATCAATACTGAGGGAAAATGTCTGGAACCCTGCATTTCTAATTAGCACTCAGTGATGCTGATTGTGCTGGTCCAGAGCCCACACTTTGAGAAGCCAAGGTCCTAGATCAGCAGGGACACACCAGAATTATCTGGAGGGCTTTGAAACACAGATTGTTGGGCTGGACCCCAAGAGATTCTGATGTGATAGGTTCTAGGGATGGGCCCTTGAACTTGCACTTCTAACAAGCCCTCCAGTGGTGATGTTGATGCTGCAGATCTGGGAACCACATTCCCTGTCCTGGGGCATTCATTTCATAGGTATCAGCTGTTGTGATTTAACCATTGTGATGAAAAGCAGTGGTCTCAGCCCTGGCTTCACAGTAGAATCACCTGAGGGGTTCTGCTGATGCCCAAAGTTCAGATGCCCTCCTGATTCAGAGGTTGTTAAATCATGTATCTCAGAGTGGGTCCTGGGTATTGTCATAACGCAGACACCAGATAGACTATAATGTGAATGGCCCTTCCTGGGGCTGTTTGGGGCACAGACCAATTCACAACACAAAGGAAAATTCAGAGAAAGACTATGCTGACCAAAGTGAATAGAATTTCCTAGCTTGTCTCTCCTGTGGTTAGAAGTAAAGTTCCTTTGAATGTCCAGGATTTAATCACTACTTACCCTACAAATACATTAAAAGAGGCCCAGTGCTCTAAAGTTAAGTTTAATTGCTAAGGCTTGCCTAACAATCTCATGATTCTAAAGATCCTTCATGATCAACAGGGACATGGACCAAGAGTGCTATGAAGAGGAGATGCCTGGTAAAGAGCCTGAGCCAACAAGGGCAAGGTAGGTGAAGGGGAGGAGGACAATGGGTGGGTTTGGGTGTACAGGCCTGGGCTCTAGCTTATATGAGTGGTTTCTTTTCCTGGGCTAGGTGGACTAGGGACTATGATGACACCCTCCAGTTCTGATAACAAAGGCCAACTTGAAGGTATAACAATAAGGTTTCATTTTTTTAATTCTCATCAAAGGATATGTTTACAGATATTTTTTTAGAGAGAAAGGAAGGGAGAGGAAGGGAGGTGGAGTGGGGGTGGGGGAAGAGAGGGAGAGAGAGAGAAAAGGGACAGAATGGGATTGAGGGGTGGAAGAAGGGAGGGAGAGAGAGAGAGGGAACATCAGTGTGAGAAATATCAATCAGTTGCCTCCTCCCATATGTGCCCTGACCAGGGATTAACCACAACCTTTGGTATATGGGGTGATGCTCTAACCAACTGAGACACTTGGCCAGAGCTAAGGTTTCACATATTTGTAGAACAAATAGTGAATAAAATCTGAGCAGGAAAAAAAAAGTCAAACCTGGGTAAAGAGACCATGTTTTCTTGAGAAGTTATAAAATTATATGGCCTTGCCACAAATTTTTATCAGCACTTCTTAACTCTCATGCACAGATCAGTGATAAAAAACAGGGCTCTGAGAGTCCAGAAGTGGAGACAAGGAGCCAGCCCTGGGGGAGGAGATAGGGCAGGACAGCCTGTGCGTGTGTTTGGGAGGCGGGGGTGGAAGGGGGTATCTACACATTTGAATACAATTCACGTGCATGGCCCACTGCTTTTGGAGCCAAGCCGGTTTGTTTTCCAGGCCACCATTTTCTTTCTTTTTCTTTTTCTTTTTTTTTGAACCTGTTAATTTCCACCATTAGCTCTTCCCCATTCTCTGCACAGTGCCAAGAGAGCCCCACCCTATTTCCATCTCGACCACAGCCTAACTGGCCAGCCTCACACAAGTTATTTCAGCTCTCATGCTTCAGCTTCTTTTTCTTTAAAACAAGGCCAAAAATCTGTTCCTTATAGCTGTAGGAATAAAATGAATGAACAGAGTGGAAGTGCCTGTTGGAGTCAAGCTGGTGTTCTTGTTTTCATCACCTCCTGCCAGGAGAACAAGGACAGGGCAGGTTTCCTACCTGAGGCCTGGACCTCCATGATGTACTGGTGCAAATCCTGGCCCTGCTGGATGACCTCAAAGGTCATGTTGTTCATGGCTAGCTTCCGCTCCGTATGGCGCTGGAGCCGCTGCTCTGCTAGCGTCAGATCCTCCGTGTTGAAGTCGTTCATCTGCCGGAGCAAGTCTTCGTTCCAGGCATCTAGCTCTGCTGTCACCTGTGAGGGAACAACCATCAGTCCAGCTCGCTGGTCCACGAGAGACTGCTAAACTCAGGGACTCCAAGCCTTCTTAACTCACCTGACTCTCAGATCAATCTCTGCTTTGCATCTCTTGAACTTGCCCCACGCTCAGGTATACATGCCTTTGAAAGTGTTTTGTGTGTATTTCAATGTCTATAGCAACAGCAGTGGAATAGCAGGAAACATTCATATGATGAATTATGGTTTACAAGGTTTTCGCACACTCCATTCAGTTTGACCCTTACAATGCCCTAGAGAGGCAGGCAGGGTGGACTCCAGGTTTATCTTGCCGAAGGAGAAGCTGCGGCTCACTCAGACGGATGGAATGCTTTTCCCAGAGTTAACCCTGCTTGCAAGGGGTAGACCTGAGGCTGTAGTTCAGGTCTTCTATTGACCACAAAGATTTTGCCTGCTACACCACAACTGTTACTCTAGGAAAATCTCATAATTGGAGAGGTCCTCAGAACTTAAGTATTGAATCTAACCCTTTTCAAGAAACAGAAAATGAGGGCTGGAGAAACCCAGTAAATGGGCTGAGGTTACACAGTCTGTGAGAGCTGGTACACATCAAACCCTGAGTCTTGGTCTGTTGCCCATGTTCTATTGCACAGGTTCACTTCTGCTATACAAAGGCTGACACCTGGAGATGCTCACTAAACAAGGGGTAAATATGTAGTATTGAGACAGGAAAGTAAGAAGCTAGGAAAATTCCTGGGCAAGTGGAATGGGGAAACTGAGACAAGAAGATTAAGGCCAAACAGTCTGAGCAATTTACAGCCAGCTGGTGAATCACAAGACCTTATCTCCTCTAACCAAGGGCACCTGAGAGCAAACAGGTTATACCTCTCCTCTCTAACCAGAGAATACAGAACCTCCCTGGCTATAAACCAAAGGTGGGGGGGTTGGTGGTGGTGGGAGAAAGGAATGCTGCAGCAAACAGGAGAGATAACACAGAACAAAGAGAGCCAGCTTGGGAAGAAGCTGCCCCTGACTTCTCTTTCAGTCCTCTTCCAAGAGAAACAGCACCTCTGCGCTCCCCCTCCCAAATCCCCACATTTCCCCTATATAAACTTGACTTCTGAAAGCTCAAGGTAAGGTGGATGTTAGGGTCTTTACCCACCACCTTCTCAGACTGCTGGACTCTGATATTAAAAGCGCAGTTATGACCCAATCCCTGTCTCTGCTTTTTGGCTGAGCAGTGACAGGCAGCACGAGCCCCGGACTTGGTTGCCCTCCGGTTTAAGTACAGGTATAGAAATCCAAGCAGATCATACTCTACTGAAAGGCACTAATGATTCCAATAAAGACTGAAGCACCTAATCAATGGAAACTTTGTCTTGATATGAATTTGCTAATTAGTTACTGCTTTACACCTTTGCTCATGTGGCTTCCCCTCATCTACTCTCATATACGTGACTGCCCAGAGAGTCTGGATCCTACACCTCCTTTATGAATGCTGCAATCCTTCACAGAATAGGGACTCAGAAGCACTCAACTGGGTAATAATTCCACCTGATACATGAATCAGATAAAAATTTTTCTAATGTGGTCTTCAGGTCTGTTATCTCATGCTATCCCCGCAGCGGCCCTGCGAAGGCAACGGCACAGGGACCGCTGCCCCCTTTTCTGAGAAGATAAAATGAAAGCCCCACCCCAGATCAAACAGCCACCATGTGGCCCAGGCAGCCTAAGCACATATCCCAGGGCCCCAGCTTAGCGATTTTCATCGCTGGGCCTCACAGCAGCTGACATGTGGCATAACCTTCCCAGTCACCAAGAGCTGCTGCTCCAGGAACATCAGGGAACAAAGGGAAGGAGAAGGGCAGCTGGGAGATGGCACTTTATCTCCTGTGCCAGGGCCAAACAGACTGTGAGGGGAAAGGCAAGCAATAAGAGATGAGGGGTTGCTGTCTGGGACACAGGATTCCATTTTCCTGTCTAAAAGTTAAGACCTTCCCTCATTGAAAGTGTAGCTCCTCTCATTGACGCAGAGGTGGGGGAACAGTAGATACCACCTTCACTGTCCTGGCTCCCCACCTCATGCCCACACATCTTTTTAGGTCAATTAAGGGACCCACTGAGCTCAGCAGGAAAACCTAGTATCTATGGTACTTATTGTGGGGAGGCTGTGGAGGTCATGCTGGCAGGCAAAACAGGTTTGTGTTGTATGCATCTTTGAAAAGTACTTCATTCTGTAACTAAAGGAGTTAAACTGAGAAGAGAGATAAATGATTTATAATTTGTTAGATAATTTAAAGAATGACTAGGCCTATATAGACTAAACTTATAAATATGTTTTCCTTCTTGTATTAAAAAAATTAAAATATAACATATACAATAAGATACACACACAGAGTAGGGCGAAAGTAGGTGTACAGTAGTTCGTATGGAAAATAATACATTACGTAATTAATAGTAACGCAAGAATAATCTCTGTTTCACAAATCACAACTGTAAACCTACTTTTGCCCCACCCTGAATTATTTCTAGGAGTTTTGACAATTTTATAAACCCATGTAGCCACCACCAAAAACAAAATATGAACCTTTCCATCACCCTAGGGAGTCCATTTGTGCCCCATTCCTGGCCCCCCTCCCCCACTCAGGTACCACTTTCTGATTTCTCTCATCACAGATGTAGTTTAGCCTATTCTTGGACTTTCAATGAAATCACAGAATGTACTCTTTCAGGTCTGTTTTTTTTTGTGTTCTACACACTGTATTTAAGATTCATCCATGTTGTGTGTATCAGCAGTTCATTCTTTGCAACTGCTATCCATTGTACAGACACACCACAATTTGTTTACTGATTCTCTGGCTGATGAATTTTCGAGTTATTTCCAGTGTGTGACTATTACGAATAAGGCTAATGTAAAAGTTCTTATACAGTCCTTCTGTGGACATAGATGTCCATTTCTCTGCCTAGGGGTGAGACATTGAGTCAAAGGGTGTGTGTGTGTCAAGCATCTCCAACAGGAGCTTCGCATTCCCCACAGGCATGCACTGGGCTGGCCAAAAAGTTCGTTTACTTTTTCTTGTAAAATAAAAGACACATTTTTCATTCTCATCAATAACTTTATTGATTTGGATATTTTGAGTATATCGGCTATCTCCCATGTGGTATAATGTTGATTGTTCTCAATTAGTGTCTCAATTTGATCTCTATTAACTTCAACTGTTCTACCAGCCCATGGAGCATCATCCAGTGAGAAATCTCCAGCCCAAAACTTTGCAAACAACTTTTGATATGTTTGATCAGTCATAGCACCTTCTCCATTCACTGCACAAATCACTTTCTGTGTTTAATTCCATCCACTTTTATCTTTCTTGAAATAATAAAGTAAAGCATAATATGCTGAAAATGTTGCACATTTTCTTCTATCTTCAATATTAAAAAGGCTACACAAAAATTCACTCACTTTGATACGTGTTTTTAAAAAATGCACACTGATATGACAGCTGTCACAAAACAATCTAACAAAATTGTTTCAAATGCAGTTAAAGACAGCTAAGCACTCCCAGCCCCACCTTACAGAAAAAAAACAAATGAACTTGTGCAACCCAGTATGAAAGTTCCAGTCGCTCTACATCCTCACCATCCTTTGGTATTATGAGCCTATTTAAATTTAGTCATCCTAGTGGGTGTGAAGTGGTAGCTCATGGTTTTATGATGACTAACGATGGTGAGCACGTTTTCATATGCTACTGGCCATTTGTGTCTACTTTTTAAGTGTTTTTTTAAGCCTTTCGCCCATTTTTCAAAAACTAGGTTGATTATAGGTTTGTGAGAGTTCTTAATGTATGCTAGATATAAGCCTTTTATCAGATAATACATTGAAAAGAGCCCAAGCAAAATTTTTAGTTCATTTCCTTGCCTACAAACTAAAAGAAATTAAAATAAACTAATACAGCAAACATGAAAGGAAGAGCCAACCTTTCTTTCAATTTTGGTTTTTGTTTTGTTTCCATAAAACTGAGTCTATGATGGGTCTGTTTGCTGCAGGAAGATCCCAGAGGGATCCCAAGGCCAGGGATCTGGGGGGTGGACAGTGCCGAGGGTCCTGGTGAGGAGGAGCAAAGCTGAGGTGCTTAAGTTAAGACAGAGAGGCTTAGAGGTCTGGAATCTTGGGAATTTGAATCTAAACCAAGTGTGAACTGTGTCTAGGAGTCTATGTCCAGTGTTTCTATATTCTTTCTTCTCCCTTCCCTACCACACTCACTACCTGACACATTAGGTTCTCGGGTCCAAATCTGTTATGAAGCCTGAAGAATGTGAATTTCAAGGAGCTACTCAAGCAGAAAAGCCTGACTCCTAAGGCTGCCCTCCCTGTATTTAAATTCTCTTCACTCTGACTCTCTCTTGCTATTCCACCCATGCACCGAGGCCCAGAGCCTTGTAATAGTCTCATTTGTGTATTTTTTCTGATTGATTTGTGTATTTCTAGCATTTGCTGGAATTTAAATTTATTCTCTTTTCTACTCCCTCAAGGGCTGCTCTTTCATTGGGTTTCTCCTCTCTACCTTCTTTTTGGAGTACAAGGCTGGCAATATAACAGGTGCTCATTTTTTTTTTTTTTTTTAAGAAAAAAACTTTGTTTCCAAACCTGAAGCTTACCTACTGCTAATGAACAAGCCTAGCTCTCCAGCTTCATCTCATGCACTTCTGTTACATGATCCAGTCAGCTGCTTTCCTCACTGACCCCGAGAGTTAGCTTTGCCCTCTCCAGCCTCCTTCCCTGGTCCAGTAGCCTTGAAAGACCCCTGTCCCTTCTCCCAGTCCATTCAAGTCCTCACCACCTTCAAAGTAAACACTCTGGCAGGAAACAACCCCCAGACCCAGATGTTTATCTCTGGCCTATCTCATAACATGGGGCATGGGCTAATTTGCTAATACAGAGATAAGACTCTCAAAAACACACACGAAAAAACAAAAACAAAACTTGCGCTAGGGAATTAATTCGGTGATTTAATTCCATTTGGAAAAGAAACCAGGAAGAATCTGTTCAGGGCAGAAACTAGGGCCTGAACCAAATAAATGAAAGAACAAAAGGTGCCCACAGGAAATTCAGCTTTTAATCAACCTAATTTGCCTTCTCCTTCCACTCAATTAACTCCATCTCAGCTCCTGGCCCACTCACTCTTGGCTCCAGTGGCCTCTATCTCCCGTGCTCTTCTGAATTAATTGGAGTGTTAGGGCACAATAACATCTTTGAGAGATACGTTGGCAACATATCTATTCTAACAATTGTATACGCTAAAGCCACAGCCTAAGGGAAATCAGAAAAGGAGCTAAACAGAAATTTATAAAGGATAAGAGGCAGTGGGAAATGGGAAGCCTAAGAGTTTCCTGCCAGATGAGAGTCACTGAATCCAGCATTCTGCTGCCAAAAACTGACCCTGGGGACTTGGTTTAGCAGCTGCCTAGCGCTCCAGTGTCAGGGAGCCCTCTCCATTGGCCTCTCCCATTTTCTAGGCCTTTCCCAGTATTTATATGTAGAGAACACTTCAGCCTCCCCCCTCCAAATGTTTTATTCCATACCTGCCTGAATCAAAATTCACCTGCCCCCCACTCTTCCCACTTCCTATTCCTATAACTTAGCTCTTTGTTATCACCTGCATAGGTGGAAATCTCTCTGTGCAGTCTTTTTCTTCAGGTCACTTTGATTTTTTAAACTTTAATTGTTGTTTAAGTACAGTTTTCTGCCTTTTATTCCCATCCCAGCCCACCCCCAGCCCTCCCCACCTCCCTCCCATTTCCACCCCCCCTTGTTTTTGTCCATGTGTCCTTTATACTTGTTCCTGCAAACCCTTCCCCTTTTCCCCTGAAATTCCCTCCCCTCTCCCCTCTGGTCACTGTCAGCCTGTTTTCAGGTCACTTTTAGATGCTGGTCAATCATGACAAAGATGATGATCACGACTGAAGAAGGTGTTTTTCCTTGTGCATGTACTATGGAGTAGACAGTGTGTGAAGCATTTGATTAACCTTTTTCTATTCAATTTGCATAGCAACTCTGGCAGGAAACTAAGGCCCAGAGAAGTCAGATCTTTTCCAAACGGTTGCAGGGCTGGCAGTAGCAGAGCTGAGCATTCAACTACAAAGTCCAGTGCTCTTAACCATGCTGGTATATTGATAAGGCCAGTCCGAGGGAGCCAGGAGATGGCACAGGAAGAAATTTTAGACTGTGCTGCTGTTGGGGATCAGTGTCTAGCATCCTGGTTACCAGGCAATGCCTTTTAGTAGTTAGGTAGAATAGACAGTAAACCAAGGCAGGGAGGAGGAGGGAGACATATCTCACCCACTAACTCAGCAGTCCTGAGCCTGGTCTGATAATATTGCCAGGTGTTCCCACATCACAGGAAACACCGTGCTAACACAGCAGGAGGGAAATATTTTTTTCTACCAAGTGGGAAAAAATGCTTTGAAACTGTGTATTCATCCCAAAGCCTGGAAGGGGGAAGAAGAGGGGGGTCCACAGGACCCAAAGAAGAAGCCCACAAAATGACTTTGGTTAATTGCTTGCCGTCTGTTTTACGAGGGAGTCCCTGATGCTTACAGAAAGAGACCAGGAATAACTCTGGGTAACTACCCCAACTTTAATTAACTGCCCCTTGTCATGTATTTGTTTTACAACAAGATGAACAAATGGGCTCTGGAGCAAGATAAGGATTTGGGCTAAGAGACCCCCACACGTACCTAAGTTTGAGTAGTCAGGTCCCCTCTAGAAAGCCGGCACCACCTTTACCCATTAATCAATATGTAACTTCTTCACCTCCATGTCAATCAATATGTAACTTCTTCACCTCCATGTCAATCAATATGTAACTTCTTCACCTCCATCCCACCAACTATATAAGTTCTCAGAACAAAGAACCTGGCACACACTTGCCACCCTTATCATGCTTTGCCCTGAACCTATGCCTTCCACCCCCACCCCCAAGCCTTGGCAAGGCCCACCAATACACCCTGCTTGCAACGCTAACAGATTGGCTGATCTGTGATTTTGTGCAGCATCAGCAAGAAGAACGGGTCTCTCCCATTAACGCAAGAACTGATTCTGAGGGTATCTTTCTTTTTATTAGTCTCACTTCAGAAAGTGCCCATTTAACCTTTTCCCTGTTTTCTTCCTCAAAAAACCCTCCTTGATAACTCCATTTTCTTTAGTTCACACAAACCTTTTAAACTAATATGTTCCTTGAATAGATCAATAAAGTAATTGTGTGTTTCTGACCATATATAAATGTCAGGAGTAATTTACCCTGGTAAAAAAACACACAAGTCATCCCCCAATGGGATATTTTTGTTTAAGAATTTGGTAATTCTTTTAAGCAGATTACTTGGTAGAAGGGTAATGTTGACCCATCTAGAATCTCCTGATCCCTAGGAGCCTCTGTCATGAACAGCAGACCCATCTACAACATGATGGTAGGTGTGGATGGTGGGAGGAGGGCTTCGGCAGAGAGCAGTGTAGCCTGCCCTCTGTGTAGCACGAGCCATGCCGTGGCTTCTCACAGCAGCTTCATGAACACTCAGGGATGGCCTAAGATGACTCAGCAACAAATTTAGAGAGAAACAATGGGAAAGAATAAGATGGGATATTTAACTGCTTAAAATATGGAAGTAAATATGTATGAAAATGTATCGTTAATAATACTACTAATGCCAATTACAATGTATTAAGTGTCATTAAGTGCCAGGAACTTTGCTAAACATGTTTCTATGTGTCAACTCAGTAACCCTTAATAACCCTATGGGCCAGGAATTATTATTCTCACCCCCATTTCTCATATGAGGAAACTGAGTAGGTAACTTGCCTAAGGTCACATGATTAGTCAAGCTGGTGAAACAGGTTTCAAGAGCAGGCAGTCTAACTCAATACACCACACAGTGATGACTGTGCCATCGGCTTTTCAGCAAATGGTGTGTGTGTGTGTGTGTGTGTGTGTGTGTGTGTGTGTGTACATGCCTATGATTTGTAATAAAAGATTTTGTAATAAAAAGGGATGTTATTTGTGCTGGACCCTGTCTATAGCCCCCTCAAATGGAATTTATTTATAAAAAATTGTGTATTTATGCTTACATGTTTACACTTCAGTCACCTTCAAAGTACTCTCCATTTGATGCAATGCACCTACTGAGACACTTTCTCTACTGCTCAAAAACAGTTCTTGAACTCATCAATTTTGATGCCTTGTACTGCTTCTGCTGTTCTATGTTTCACATCTTTCACATCAGTAAAACACTTTCCTTTGAAGACTTTTTTCATCCAGGGAAACAAAAAAAATTCACCCAGGGTGATATCAGATAAATAGGGAGGGTGGGGAATGGGGGTCATGTCGTTTTTGGTTAAAAACTACTGAATGCTCAGTGTGGTGTGGCCAGGTGTGTACACAAGTCACCCATCATGAAATGGGCAAAGGCATTGAAAGAGTCTTCAAAAAAATTCACTGCAGCCAAGTACAGCCTCTGAAAATAACACCAGCTGGTACCCTGATACAGATGGGTGCCTATAACACCCAGCTAGTGGGGAAGCTTGTACTACAAGGGGCCCACCCTCCAGAAGATAATTCTGTTTTCCGGTTCCCCCTATACATATATATGTATATATGTATATGTAATACATGTATGTGTCTATACATCTGTCCAGATAAAGTCCAGCCATTGTTAATATAATGAAAACTGTTTGTGTGACATCAGCGTAACCTGGAAGCCAAGGAGAGTGGACTGGAATACGCATGCATGAACAATGTTGACTTCACTGTACCGGTCAGTGGGGTTGGTAAATGACACTGAGTGAGCATATGGACTGTGTGGCAGTTGCATTCAAAATGACTGAGTGAGTAGAGCAACAAATCTGCATCAAATGTTGCATTAAGCTTGAACATTCCTCCATGGAAACTATTCAGATGATTCAGAAGGCTGCAGCTCTGGGTAACTGGTGATTAGCAGCTTCATCATGATAATGCTCCTGCTTATGCATCTCATCTCACACAGAGCTTTTGGTGAAATGCAAATCCCCCAGGTGACTCAGCCCCCCTACAGCCTAGATTTGGTGCCCTACAACTTCTGGCTTTTCCCAAAACTAAGATCACCTTTGAAAGGGAAGAGATTTCAGACTGTCAATGAGACTCAGGAAAATATGACAGGGCAGCTGATGGTGACTGGGAGAACTTTGTGAGGAGGTCCAAGGTGCCTACTTTGAAGGGGACTAAGGCATCAGTGTCCTAGGTACAATATCCCTTGTATGTTATATCTCCTTTAATAAATGTCTCTATTTTTCATATTACATGGGTGGATACCTTCTGGACAGACCTCATACATCACATATGTTACAAATATTAAAGTCCAATCCCATTCCAACTAAAAGTGGGAGGAAGGGTCCAAGGCATTTCACTGTGGTGAGATTGCTCTGAAATACATGGAGTATCAATTGCAAAATGAGCATATTTCTGTTTTATGATGTAATTTTTTTTTACTAAGATGAGAAAAGTGAAAGCGAAATATTTTTCACTGACCTACAAGTGGTGGGTAATAAGGAAAGACATATTGCAGCGAGAGAGACAGTGCAGTTGCTTGGGAAGAACCATTTTATCTATAATAGATTTGTATATCAAGGTGGGTTACTGCTGTAAAACTGAAGTAAACTAAATTATCATAGTCATTTATTCTTCTTGTCTAAGAATATAATGTAAAGTTCTTTTCCATTAATCAATTTACAAAATGATAAAATTAGTGAGTGTTAATGCAGATTATTTAAAGATATATTATGGCATTTCCCTATTTTAGAAATATATATAATCTGCCTAAAGAGTTAAAATATTTTTTAATTAATTATTTATTTATTTTTAGAGAGAGGAAAGTGAGGGAGAAAGGGGGAGAGAGACATCGATGTGTGAGAGAAACATTGATCAGTTGCCTCTCACATGCCCCCAAAATATTTCTTTATGTAGCAATATAAAGACCTTTGGGGATAAAATAAGAATTTTCTGAAAAAGCAAAATAACTTGGCAATAAAGAATACACTCAGTTGTTAATTTTTGGCAACATAATGTAAGAACATATTGTAACATGCTGTAAGTTCCAATTGAGAAGTTCCAGTGACAGTTACCTAATTTCTATTCCAATTGGATAATTTAGATAACTGAATAATTTTCGGACCAATTTCATGTACTTTTCTTCACTATTATCATGATTAAAACTGAGATCGTTGATACAATGATGACTCATCTTAAGGAGATCACGAGTGGTTATTTTATCCTTATCTTTGCTTCTTAATCAGTTTGAGACTTCTGGGAATCTATTGTTTTCCAAAGACCTCCCTTTGTTGAAGAGCTCCTGCAACATCTACTGTTCACTCATTCTACTATTCATCAGTGCTTTAATGTCAGAATTTGGTTTTCCCCTGTAAGTTAAATATCGAGTACTGGAGTTTACACCTGCTTCTTTCTGCCGAACCCTCTGCATCCCTATCCAAGGCAAGATGCACACAGCATTTGAACCTTGATAATGTAACCTGACTTCAGGTCTCTAGCCCCAGGCCCACCCCATCACAGAGTGATGTGAAAGTTTCTATCAGGGATCTTTAATAATTTACTAAAAACATGTGACTTTCGGCTATAAAAAAGAACATTTTACCCTTTGCAACAGCATGGATGGACTTGGAGAACATTATGCTAAGTGAAATAAGCCAGTCAGAGAAGACAAATACCATATGATTTCACTTATACGTGGAATTTAATGAACAAACTGAACTAACAAGCAAAATAGAGACAGACTCATAGTGGAGAGCAGGTTGATAGCTATTGGGGGGATTAGGGGATGGAGGGATTGAGCAATAAGGATAAAGGCTCATGAACAGGAACAACAGTGTGGTGATTGTGGGGGGAGGAGAGTAATGAGGGGGTAAACAGTAATGGAAAAAATATAATAACTGAAGAAAAATAATGTGGCTTGCCAGAATAATAAAGCTATGTGAATAATCCTTAAAAAAAAAAGATGGAAGAGAAAATACCCCGATGATTCTGAAAAATCAATTTGATAAAAGTCTAGAAGAGACTATCGAATAGATATTTTGTGAAGATGCTGGTTTACTTTATTGTACTTTTTCTGCATTTCCTTCTCAAAGGATCTCACATTTGAGGCCCATTGAGAAAATGCTACAGTGAGCCCTAGGAGGAGTCCACAAAGACTGACTCCAACAGATTTCATCTTCTTCCTGGATACAGTTGCTTGGACTTGAGGCCCATCACAAACATGGAGAGCGGCAGGCTTTGCAGACTCTCACACTGCATCCATGGAAGAAAAGTTGTGGAGCCAGACTGGGATGATGTGGTCCTTCGATGGCCCACAGTCGACAGAATGCCTGCACAGCCCAATGGGCTGACCTGACCTGGGCAAGACTTCACATGGTCACAATGTTACAGCAATTGTAAATCCAATACATTTTGATAAGCTGAAGAACTGGGCCAACAAAAAAAGTAAAATTTGAGAGGGAAAAAATATAAGGAGCTTTTACTTAGGTTCATAAAAAAATCAGCCTCAATAGCAGGTGATGACCAGAGAGAAAAGGGGGTGAGTGGAGACAGAAGAGGGTAAAGTCGGGGTAAGTGGTGCTGGAAGGAGACTTGACTTGGGGTGGTGGACACACAATACAATATACAGATGATGTATTACAGTATTGTACACCCAAAACCAATGTCACCCCAATAAATTCAATTTTAAAAAAGCACATGTGAAGCAATTACCTTGAAAGAGCAACCAGGAACTTTTAAAAGAGCACAATCCCAGACAAGACAGGTGAGGAAGTCACTAAAACGACTCCTAACTTCTAGGCTGCACCAGGAGAGCGCCAGTGTCCTGAACACGCCCATCCAGGTGTGTGTCTAGTAAGGCACAACTAATAGAGGCCCCCCAGCAACAGGTGACTGAGAGAGTCAGGTGTCTGGAAACCATGTCACAACCAGAAATAGGTGACTAAATTGGAAATATGTAGCACAGAGAAAGGCTGATGATAAATAGAAATACTCACTAATTTTTTTGAGTCAGAAAGAAATAACTTACCACAATCTCAACTTTTTTCGGGTAAAGGGAAAGAAGCCTGTGATGACCATTTTAAAGTATTTTACAGGCCGACAAAGGGGGGAGCAGATTTGTCCTGTTTTCCAGAGGGCAGATCCAGGACCAAAGTGTGGAAAGGTAAAGAAATCTTGAGCTCCCTCTTGTCTCTCCCCTCCTCCCTACCCTTTGCTTCTGGGCTCTGGAAATATTCTGGTAGAGGCTGGGTGGCATCCTCCAGGGATGCTAAGGTGAACGCTCATAGGGAAACCTTGCGGGGGCAGCCTGACAAAGGTAGGCGTTCCTGCCTTTGTGTTCTCATCAAACCGTGTTATCACACAGTATGACAGTTCTGTTTCTGTGTTTCTTCCCAACTAGCCCCCTAATGCCAGAGATTGTATCCTCAATGCCCAAAATAGTTTTTGGCACATAGTAGGCACTCACTAAATGTTTACTGAGTTGAATTTCTAGGTTGACTGAGTGATCTCTTTCAAATATAAAATGCTGAGGGCGCCCGCATACAATCAATTAAAGAGCTGAGACCACCAGTAAATCACAATCAGTTTTCTCTCCTGTAGGCAGCATTTTCTTTCTTGAAGGCCATTGTGCCCCAACTTCAGCCTGGCCCCAAATTGCCCTAATATGAATTTATAGTTGACTATTCCATTCCTTTCTCAGGTTAACTACACAGATTGATTTTCAGGTACACTGAGCAAACTTTGGTTGTTATAGAGTCAGAGATTTAAAAGAAAGATCATAACTGTGACCCATTTTTCACAAAGTCCCTTGTTTAGAGTATCTTTCTTGGTGTCATTTCTAATGTTCTGCAACATGGGTATGCTCACCCATAAGATGCTCAAGAGCATCTTGAGAAAAACTCTCTGTCTATAAATATGCATACATATGTGTGTATATATATATTATATTACATGCATACATATCAGATCAAACCAATAAATAAACAAGATGGGGAGTACCTCCAAACTTTCACTCTCAAACCGCACAGCAGATGGTACGGTATGAGAGGGCTCACCAGGGGTGATGGGAGCACCCCAGTGCAGAGGGGCTGACTGTGGTGCATTTGTTCGGTTGCTTTCATCATATTTCCAAGTATGGCTATTTTCATGTGCCCAGTTAAATGGATTTACCTATTATCTAGTTTTAACTAAACCTTTACAAATACATACGGCTTAACAAGATTCCTCAAAGACTGCAGCTTAAAGATAAATACTGCTCAAGAAAGTACAAGAGAACCTTGAACTCTTCGTTAGCCACATTATGGGGTAAAGAAACAATGACAATCTAATCAGATCTGTCAAGAAAACAGGCCAAAAGAATAACTGGAAATGATCCATAAGATTATTTAAAGTATGGAACCACAACTTCTAATAAAAAAGTGAAACTTCACCCTAAGGGCATATTGAGTTTTGAGATTATTAGTCAGTGATGGTAAAACATGTATAATTGATACACTTGTGTGTGTGTGTGTGTGTGTATGTGTGTGTGTCTGAATACACACACACACAGGAGGTTGCAAGTCCAAAATTATTTTATTGAGAGGGTGCATAATCAAGAGTTAAGAGGCCATGGGAATGTTCTTGCTTCTAAAAATACCTTTTTATTTCTTTATAATCACTCTGATTAATTGTAGAAAAAAATGTATGGAAGCATCAAAAACCAGAAAAAATTATCTATATTCCTACCATTACCGAATAAACATTATTTGCATTTGGTGAAGCATCTCTTTTATCATAACTATTTTAAAAATATTTTTATTTATTTATTTTTAAGAGAGAGGAGAAGGGAGGGAGACAGAGAGGGAGAGAAACATCAACGTGAGAGATATGTTGCCTCTCTTACATGCCCCCCACTGGGGACTGAACCTGCAACCTAGGCATGTGCCCTGACTGGGAATTGAACTGATGACCTTTTGCTTTGTGTAAGGATGCCCAACAAACAGAGCCACACTGGTCAGGGCTATCACAACCATTTTATGTAAAATGTTTCTCATAGAGGAGGCTGACCTTACACAAAAACACTTCACAGACCATCTATAGGTCACTTTGTCTAACCTCTACAGCATCTGAAAATGTATGTCAGGAATGCAGCTGTAGTCTTGGATTTTGAACATCTGCCTAATCCATCTGGGATAAATTTCAGTCTTATTGGGGGTGGCCTATGGCCTCATCCCAAGGTTCATTGTGGGAGTCATACATGCCATTCTTACTCAGTAGGAGGAAACTGCAGAAGCAATTCCTGTATTATCTTAATTCTTAAGTTAATTAGCCCATTTCAGCCATCAGCAATACGGTTAAGGAGCCATGCTTAGACCTCCAGATATCAGGGGAGCAGGCCTGCCCTGGTTTTTGGTAATCCCTGGGAATTCCAAATATGTCCACCGGACTCCTTCCCTTAGAGAAGAAGCCCAGGGCTCCAGGCCCTGCAGTGACAGCCCCTGCCCTGCCTTATGTCAGCTCTAACATGTCTCTCCTGACAAAAACCACCCTCAGTGTCACATTCTGAAGCTTCTCTAGATGTTTGCTCTTCATCCCCACAGTGAAACACTAGCTGGTATTTGAAATGATCGCATCACTCTTAAAAATAACTTCTGACAATCTGACTCGAAGCAGAACTTTTCCATAGGTTTGGCAAGACTTCCATTTTAATCTAAGATGAAATGTAGCCTTTCCTCAAGGTTTGGCCACACCCAAAATAAGGAACAAGGCCCCTTCACTGCCTAAACCAGAGGGTGCAGGGCCAAATCGCTATTTTTATCTTAATCATTTTATTAGACCCTCACTCTTTCCCCCCACTTTTTCTCTATTGCATCCATAATCAGCTGCCCATGTTATTGTCCAGAAATCAGGGTGAGAGGGGAATTTTTGTACAGACAAAAGATAAAAAGTGCAATTCCACAATTTAAATATCAAGTTCCCTTATTGCAACACTTAAATAAGATCCATTTGATTTACAGTTAGCTTTCTTTTTTTAAAAAAGCATTTTTCTAACATATACTTTGGATTCTTGTTCAGAACTGAAAATGGATTTCCCAGATTCACTGAGAGCACATTGCCCCAGTGATGCCCCAGCTGGGGCCAGGGGTGCAGTCCATGGCAAAGTGAAGCTAACAGTCACATTCCAGAAACAAACCAGCAACCCTGACCTCCAGACCACAGCCACCAAATGAAATAACATTTAAACATCCAACTCTCAGATTGTTTCCTTCCCCTAGTCATTCTTTTATGTGGGCCCAGAATGACAGGAGAGTAAATAAAGAACACAACAACAAAATCACACCTGCTAAGGTAATTTCCCTCTGGATATATTCACACTCTGTGGGAGAAATGGACTTAGGAAGGATGGTGGGAGAGCCTGGGGCCCACATCACTGCCATCGAATGTATTTCTGTGAGTTTTACTCCCAATTATCAAAGAATAATACTCACGGCCCCTCTAGCCTTTCTTTATTGCCTTTGTTGCCCTGCCTTTATGAAACCCACCATATTCATTCTTTGCTGCATGCCAATATCTTTAATTTTCCACTGGCATTTAAAATGTTCTTTCAATATATGTTTATCACTACTTGACACCTGAACTCCTTTGAGTATAGATTCAAAATAAACTAAAAATAAAAAAGTATAAATCAATTTACCTAAAGTTATGGAATAAGTTAGAAGGATAGTCATATTTAGACTTATCCTTCCCTTTGTCCCATAAACTATCCAGAAGGAACCTTTTAGAACATGAAATCTTGAAGCAAGAAGCTGCAGTGGCTTCCAGGGAAGCCGAGTAGGTGTGCAATGAGAAGAGAAAGGTCATCTGAGAGGAAGCCACAGGAAGGATTGCTTATCTTTCACAGTTTTGATTCTAAACGTAAACAATTTTGGTCCCAGGACTGAAACAAAGGGCAGCTATTGCCAGGACAGTTTTCTAGTCCTGTGTGGGATTGGGATATTGGAGTTTTCAACATTAAAAAAAAAAAAGACATTTTCCTTCCAAACCAGTTCCAAAAAAGTTTCCAAGGTTACAGTCGGAAAGATAAGTCCCAGACACCCAGAAGTCCTACCTCAGTAAAGATGGTTGAAATGCAAAACAAAGTTTTAAAACATGGTGGATAGAGAATTGGATTTCCCTTAGACCACACTAGCTGGGAGCAAAGAGAGGACAGTGCTTTTAATTTATCCCTTTGCAGTCCCTGAGAAAAACAAGGCACCTAAGTGTCTGATACTCTTCACACCCCAGAAACCCTAGTGCCCTGGCATTAGTTACTGTTTCAATGCAAAAAAAAAACGATAAAATGAAGATATTTGGGGCAGACATTATTAATAGGAGTCACAAAGGGGACATAATTATACCAGAACACTCAATTCTGACCTTTTCAGAATGAACTGAGGAGGCTATGACATGACCACCAAATGGCCTTATCACAGACTACCTTTCTTTCTTTTTTTAGACAATATGCTTATTGATTTTAGAAGTAAGAGGAAGAGAAACATGTATGGAAGAGAGAAATATCGATCGGTTGCCTCTCGTACATGCCCCAAACAGGGACTAAACCCGCTACCCAGGCATGTGCCCTGACTGGAATCAACCCGTGACCTTTCTGTTTACAGGACAACATAAGCCACTGCAAGTGAGCCACACTGGCCAGGGCACAGAGTTACTTTCTTAATAAGCAGAAAGCAAACTCAGGATACATACATGTCTTCCTTCCTGTGGCTCCTCACTTCCTGGCTGCTGTGTGATGTCATCTAATCCCTGATCTATAGTCATCAGCGGAGGAGACCCAATTTTGACAGCTACCTACTCTTGAAGATACAGAATTCAAGGACACTACCTCAGTCCCCAAAGAGCCAACTTCATGGTCTTTCAGGAACCAAAATACCAAGAGTCCAAAGCACACCAACAAAAACCATCTCATTGAAGTTATCCCTAGACAGGCAGTAGAACAGAGAAACTCTACTTGGCAGTGAAAGTGAGAGGGATGGAGGAATATAACAAGGTGGAATGTGAATTTATAGATTTTTATAAATGTATCCTTAAGCTACGGTCAACTTTCCCTTCCCAGACCCTGGGGCAGCCCCCTTGGCCAGGCAGCAGCCCATTCTGCAGGCCTCCCCAGCCCCCCGCCCCCCGCCATCTCTACCTCAATGGTGTACTGCTCAAAGATGCGCAGCTGTAGGAAGATGTCCAGTTTGATCTTCCGCTCATGGAAGAGCTCTTCCATCTGCACCTGGGCATCGTCCAGCTGCTGCAGGACTGACTCGATGTGGCTGATGGAGCTACTGTGGGGTGTCTTGTTGTTGGACACAGCTGAGTCCCTGTGGCAGAGTGGGAGAAAAGAAGGGAGGGGCCTTGCCATGTTAAAAGCAGTAGAGGAGCAGGGGGCCTTCCTCTTCTGAGCAAGGTGGATGTGAATCAGTTGAATCACTCAACTGACAGACATCTATCAAAGTCCTACTGCGAGCCAGGCACTATCTGCTTAGTGGGTGAACCAGAGACAGACACGTATCCTCTTTGGGGTTCACAGTACAGTAGCTGCAAGACTAGCTGCTCTGCTATTCCTTAGACAGAATTGTGAAAAGGATCAAACGAGATAATGTAGAGGAAAGGGCTCTACAAAGCACAAAATGTTGCTTTGGAATGGTTCCATGTAGATATGTAGAGTTTCAACACACACATACACATGAGTAAGAGTAGATACATTAAACACAATGCGTAAGAGAAGACAAATTAAAGACATATAATAAAAAACTCTTCCTAGTTTTACTTTGTAAGATTATTGTTAAAATAAACTAAGATCATGGCACTAAAATTATTCATCCACTTTATGATGCTATGCCAAAGTTAGAGGCCAATGTGATTACACAGGCTTCAAGCTGTAGTTAGAAGGAAAGCATGGGACCTGGAGGCTGTAAGCCTGGATTAAGTCCCTACTCTGCTGTTTGAGAGCTGATGGCCCTGGGAAATGACCTCCCTGAGCCCCAGTTGCCTCCTGTAAAGTAGACTTAATAATCCCTGCCCTGCTCACTTCACAGTTTGCTAGTAAGTAAGACAGTGTGTGTGGATGTGCTCTGTGACCAGCAATGTGCCACATGAACACTTATTAATCCTGAAAGGACACAGAAAAATCTCAAGTGCTGATTGGGGCACAGAGCCAACTGTGGAGAGCAGAGGGTAGGGCACAAGAGACAGGCACAGCAACAAGGTTTCAGAGAGAATGAGTTCTGAATGTGTTTGCCCACATTAGAAGAAACGGGTGAATCCGGCCAGGAAGATGGGGGCAGGGGTATGCTTTCTGAGCAGCGAGAGACTATACCAAAGTACCAGGGGGAAGGTGACATGTTGTAGAGGGAACCAAGAGATAAACATACTGACCTGCTCAGAAACGAGGTGGTGATGAGACCTCCAAAGAGATAATTATAATAGGAAAACTGGAGGTTAAGAAGTTAACGTTCTGTAGAGTCTTGAGTAAGCTAGAGTCCTAAAACTTGAACTAAATGGGCACATTTACTATCTTGTGACATGTTGTTTTCATATACAATTTAAGATGTCAGAGGACAAGAGGGAGATCATTAGTCTTGAATCCTCACATCAGCAAACTTTCTGAAAACCAGTCCTTTTAGCTAGCCTGTGTTTGCCTCAGAAGCAATGGTATCTGAGCTCAGGCTGTTTCTGAAGGGAGCATGAGACCAGTTTGTCAAGAGTATCTCCTTCTATCATTCAGAGAACTCCCAATTCTACCTCCTAACCCTGGCTTATTTGGCATGAAACCCCACCATGGCAAGGACCCCCAATCATGAAGCATAGCAAAGATGTAGTCAACACTATGCATTATGCATTTGTTGAGGACTTTGCTTTGGGGATGATATGATTGTTTTTCTGATTGCTTCTCTCAGTCTTTCTCCATCACACATCTTCCAGAAGGAAGAGAATAATTTCAGACAATGTTTTACAGCATCCATGCCAATGTCACACTCACTAGGAGTCACAGAGATGATGGGAAGCCAGATCTAGGGGAGATGTGTGCCCCAATGTGTGGGAGGCATCCTGCCAAGGTCCCCTGGGCACATTTACTTCTTTTTCTCTTTGACTGGTCTTGATATCAGGGAGGAGAGCACAGGCCAGAGTCAGGCCAGGAGGGAAACAATGGTCACCAGTGGGTCTTGGTCACAGACCTATGGTCCTCTCTGAAATTCATGGAACTTGTGGAACTGGCATCAGTCACATCACTGCCTTCACCATCTCTGAGCAGCCTTCTGCCTTTAAGCATTGTGCAAGGCTGGCAGTTGCTAAGGGCAAGTGGCATCTCCATAGAACCATCCCCAGAAGCTTGTGAAAAGTATTTGGAGAGAAAACATAAAGCCATCACAAAATTCCATAGCTGACAGATGTCCTAGAGCGAGCCCCTAATTATACAGGTGAAGCAGCTGAGACCCAGAGAGATTAAGTGACTGCTCGCATTTTATTTAGAAAAAAAAACAAAAAACAAAACAAACACAGTGGAGTTTCCTAGGCAGGCAGACAAAACTGTCACATGTTATATATTCATGAAGGTGAATTGGGGGACCAAGGGAAAGAGGCTGTCTTGTTAGTATGCAACAGGAAGATTCAGAACATCTCATTTGCATATTTAGAATAGAAATAATTAGTTTCCAACAGAAAAACATGCCTGGGCCATTGAAAGGTAAGTTCTCATCATTTATTTAATTAAAACTGATATGGGGGAAAAAGCCCTCTCAACTGAAGTAATTCTCCCAGGCTCCAGGGTTCACCTGGGACTTGTTGATGAGATTATTTCTGTCCAGAGCTGCCAGGGGTCCCTACACTGAGTGACTTTGGGATAGGAACAAGTCCCTGTGGGCAGGCATCATTAGCACCATCAGATCCTATTTAGACAGCATCTGGGCACGGGGCTGGCTGCCAAGGGCTTGCTGGAGGCCTCTTGAGACTTTATCTGAGGAGTCAGCGCCCTTGACAGGAACAGGAGACTGGATATTAATACCAACAGAAAGGAGGCAATGGTGTAGATGATTTTAGATGAATATAAGGTTTTAGACAGGAATTCCCTCATTAGTTATGTTTGTTTATGCTGGTGCAGAAGGATTTTCATTTTCTAGGCAGCAAGGAATGGTGGAAAAGTTGTAAGTGGGTAATGAAGAACAAAGCAGGACAGCATCACACACTCTGCATTCTCATGGGCCAAAGCTAACCATTTCGGTCACATTTTGCCAACTGGGGCAATGGAGTTCACAGAGTTCAGCCTGAGATCAGATGCCAAAGAACACATTATATTCCATAATGGCCTTTCTCCACATGACTAAATATGCTATAATTCTTCATGAAGATATTATTTATTTTTCTGTTCATTGTTAATTTTTGTTGTAATTATGTTATTTATTGATTGCTGAATAACATCATGAATGATAAATAATGCTTTGGAACATTAGAACTTTTCTGCTTGCTTTTGCATTTCAAACTCAAGTTGAATATGGTACAGGCATTTTTATAACTGACAGATGGAGGAACTGAAGATCACACAAGACCACAAAGCTGGCTGTGGCTGAGCCAAGACCAGGACATGACTTATCTCGCGTCCAGTCCGAGGCATTTCACACTGGAAAGCACTGCCCATGCTGACCTGGCCTCGCTGGGCTCCCCCAGGGAGGGAGGCGCTGACCTGAGCTGCTGGATAAGGTCTTCGCCTTCCTTGATGACGTTGAGTGTGGCATCCAGAGTGGCAGTCTGCTGCTGCTGGAACTGCTTGATCAGTTCCTGGACCGCATCCACCGAGTCTGCACAGACGTCTTCCAGCATCTCCTTCTGAAGGTCTTCCATCCATGTCCACAACTGTGGGGAGAGAGCAGAGACTCCACTCAGGGCAGACAGGAGAGACCAGGGCTGGGGCAGGGGCAAGGGCAAGAAAGTCTGGCTGGAGTTCATGCAACCTACCTTCAACCAGTCAGTGCAATGTCAGACTAGCCTTCTCATCAGCAACTTATGGGTCAGTTTGTGTTTCTTTATTTTTATTCATTATCCATCTTTGCTAAGTTTACTCCATCAGTGTTGCATTCCCTAAGGATGGGAAGCACCCTTGGCTTAGCTTCTTTGTGGTTCAGGGAAATTTCTAATCTTAGAGCAGGGAGATCATTCATCTTTGAGAGAATGGGAAGAACAGGAGGCTGAGATGAACAAATATTATTTCATCTTTCAGAAAGGAGGAAAGGGAGGGATCTGCATACTTCCTCCAGGCAGCCAGATGTCAAATTCCTAGAAACTTAGCATCATTTTGCAAGTAAGTAAAAAAGAATGTGATGTTCAATAAGAATCAAATAAAGATTAATTAAGGAAATATACGCTATGTTAAATCATTTTGTTCTTTGTAGGATTGCTAGGTTGGTTAGAAATCTGAATGCTAAGTATGTAGTTTATCTTCAGTAAGGGTACATTTCCCCCATGATATTTGAAATGATGAACACAGTCAGTAATGATATTACTAGTCAGACAACTTTGAAATAGCTAAGTATAGTGTTTTGAACAGAATAAGCACCAAAAATGATGAGGAGTTTAGCTGACTTACTGAAAACTCCTTTATTGATAGCTCTTCCTCATGCTATTGATAAAACTAGGTCCTCAGTGGCCTGCCACAGCACTCCACTTCTAACTACACTTACTGAGCACTTTTATAAGTGATGGAAGGAGAGATGAGTCTGATGTTTGCTTAGGAATAAGGAATCTTCACCTGCCTAGCAAGAAAGATAAATTTAGGGCTTTACCAGGGGGAAAAAAAAACAGAGAAAACTATTAGAGAGAAAACTAATAGAAGGAGTCAGAAGACATGGATTTTGGCTCCTTTACATAACTTGTGGTGCCTTTGAGTAAAATCACTATACCCTTTTATCATCATGGCTTCATGTATAAAATAGGTTGGGGAAAGCACAAAATAAAATTGCCAGTTACTTTCTGATTCTAAAATTCTGTAAGTTAAAAGCATGAGTAAATATCTACCTTGAGAATATTATTTCATCTATTTGGTTGAGTATGGTAAATCATGGTGTGGCCTTTGTAATGAGGAATGAGAAACGAGATAATAAAGAGAGAAAAAAATAGACTTTAGATTTCGGACAAGTTATTATTTGTTCCTTAGTCAGCAGAGGCCCTAGATGTGGCAGAGGTTGAGGTAACACAATTAATAAGCCCTGGAGGTAGAGAATGAATGTCCTTCTTAGATGAGAACCTCTCTGAGCCTCAGTTTCCTAACCTACCAAATGGGAAGAATAAGAACCACCCTGCTTACTTCAGAGATTATGAAGATTGAATGATTTACTTATTATTAATGCTTTAAACAAACATGCAGCTTTATTAATAAGCCTGTAGCATTGTGATAACACCTATAACCAAATTATTATTCAGTGTTCCCATCATATAGCAGATTACAATTTGGTTGTAATTCAGTTTATTTTCTCTAGAAATAAGCTTTTTGTTATGAAAGCACAAGAGTTTTTAAGACCACACAAGCTGGGATATATAGTCCTACAAGTGTGAATGTACTTATTTCAAATCAGGAAGTTCAGTATATTGGTCTCTATAGTTTAATGCTACTTTATACTTTTTGGCTGTCATTTTACTTAGAAAGTAAAACCATTTTCCCATTGTGCTGAAGTCCTTGGGTAAGAGGTAATGAGTTCTCTGAAAAAAATATTGTATACAGAAGCAATATAGCATAGTGGTTAAAAGTTTCAAACTCCAGTTCTATTATATATTAGCTATATAACCTCTGTACCTCAATTGTCTTTATCAGTATAATGGGGATAATAATAGTGCTTAACCTCACAAAGCTGTAAAGATTACTAAGTTGATATATACAAGTATGTGTGCTGTATGTCTGTTTGTATATACACACATAAATAAGTGAGATATCTATATCTATTTATCATTTAGAAACAGTGCCTGGCATATAGTAAATGTTGGATATCATCATCTTTAAAAGATGTTTTTGATGCAAGCCAACTCTAGTTCCCACCAGCAGGCATAGGGAAAATTTGAATTTGGTGAAAGATCAACCATGGATTTGGTCCTTCAATATGCTGGGTTGAGCTTGGCCCCTCTTTTCTGTTTTGCTGCTTTGTCCTAGGATGTCTAAGGAAAGCCTAGAGACTGGAAAGTTCAGATATTTTGAAGGAAGGAAGGAAGGAAGGAGCAAGAGAGATGTGATGAGAGATGCAAATTGTATATATGGAGCAGGTAATTTAAGAGAAGAAAAATAAACTTGATGTCTCCATAGGCAATGAGACTGAAGACTGAATAGGATAAGTCTGGCACTCACTGATACATAAATGAGATAGAAAAGAAGCTTAGAGGTATCTTAAGGATTTTATGTTATTTAAGATAATTTTGTTCTCAGTACCACCCTTAAGCTATATTAATGGCATCACCACTTGGACATCCTCCCCACCCCTTACTGAAAACTTGAACACCTCTCGTGTAGGTCTAGGCAAGGAAGCATCATTCCTTTCTGAGGAAATCCACGATGCCTCATGATACTCCCTCGTCCTGGAGGTCATGCAGTTACATTGTAGGGAAAGTCACAGATAAAAACTGCCAAAAAAAATCAGGTGGCACAGTTATCAACAAAAGGACTAGGGACATCTGAGAATATACATTGTCCTCTGAGGTCAATATCAGAACTACGTGTCCTCCCTACAAATATTCTTTGATTAATGAATTGAAACTGACTTCTCAGAATTCCTATATTGTATTGTATTATAAAGAAACCCTTGTCTAAGGTAGAGTTAAAACCAACTGCTGAGGAAAAGCAGCTAAGAGATAGACAATCAAGTATAGGACTAGATGCAGCTCAGCCCAGTGGTTAGCAGACTGGTAAGGAGAGGAAGGTCAATCTTCAAGAGAACAAAACATCCAAATTGCTGGTTATAGAACAGAATTTGACCCAGAAAGAGGGAAGGAGATTGATGCACTAGAGACAAAAAGGTCAGTGACATCTTTCTCTCTTTTCCCTTTTGTAAACAAAAGCCCTGAGGGAAAGGAGTTCTCAAATAGAACTGATATTTACTGAGGATAATTTTTGATTCTGCCCTTGTCTGGCTAGCTCTGTGATTGGAGGAAAACTACTTTACTTCAATTACTTCACATTTAAAATGAAGTGAGTGCGTGTGTATGCACATGGTTCCTCTCGCTTGTCTCTAAAATCTCTTCTTGCTCTAACATGCTATGGTTTCTCTTCAAAATTGATATAAAGAAGATGGCGGTAACAGAAGTGCCTCTCTAAACTGAAAACCACAGTCACAGCTTTGACACCAAGACATCTGAAGTCCAGACAGTGGAGCACCAGTCTGAGGATAAGTGCGATACCAAGTTAAGATACTATTACAACCTCCCAGCACCGCGCGCGTTTTTTACATCTGAGGCCAAGGAGTAGGCGTTTCCGGCCATTCATACTCTAGTCCGTGGGCCCTTGGTTCCTTTTTTTGTGCACTCGTGAACTGAAAAACGTGACGGCTCCGTTAGGATGAAGCTCGTGAGATTTTTGATGAAATTGAGTCACGAAACTGTAACCATTGAACTAAAGAATGGAACACAGGTCCATGGAACAATCACAGGTGTAGATGTCAGCATGAATACTCATCTTAAAGCTGTGAAAATGACCCTGAAGAACCGAGAACCTGTACAGTTGGAAACACTGAGTATTCGAGGAAATAACATTCGATATTTTATTCTGCCAGACAGCTTACCTCTGGATACACTACTTGTGGATGTTGAACCAAAGGTGAAATCTAAGAAAAGGGAAGCTGTTGCAGGAAGAGGCCGGGGCCGAGGAAGAGGAAGAGGACGTGGCTGGGGGAGAGGAAGAGGGGGTCCTAGGCGATAATGTCTCTCAAGATTACTGTTTCAAAGTGATGTGTGCAGTGAACTATTATTTGTAAAGGTTCTTTCTGTTTATGTCAGTTTTTAATAAACAGAAATGTAGGCCAGCTGTCTAGTGACTATATCAAGTGTAGTTTTAATAGTTTGTATGTATTCACGACATTAACACAGTAATAACTGAGTATTATTACATGGCAGTCCCAGAATAATTATTTTGTTTGCTTTACTTTGACTTTACTCTATTAAACCTAACAGGTAAAATGAGTTT